>CM063593.1:1963063-1981314 GCA_032356905.1 Salix exigua | reverse complement strand
ATTGATGAGCAAATAGTAAATCGATATGTAATTAGATGACTGATGAACAGGACAGGCGAGTTAATCCAAATGGGTACCCGGAAGAATTTCCATGAGCAGCCAACTAAGGCTCAACTATGGAAGCACCACAGCTGTCAAAATTATGGCGTGAACCCAAGCTTCTACAGACAGCCAAATTAGATTGTTTCGCAAATCAATTCAAAAGCTTGAAAATCTCCAAAAGCCCCCGGATACTTGGTCTCTGGGGCCAATCTATATCCAACAGCCACGACAATAACATCACACAATTAAAATGTTCTCATGTAAAAAGTATCGTTTCCTACCGATTCATTACTTCACAAACCCGCCACCGTGAACTGCAGCGTCACAGGCAACTTCCGGTCCGGTAAAAGCTACATGGGGGAGGCGAACAGCTGCTGTAATCATGGGTGTAGGCAATGCGGAGGTGACAGAAGTGTCGGTAAGGAAAGCGCGGAAGGAAAGAGAAGAGAAGGGGATGACATGGAAGTCTTAGGTGGCGACACTGTCAGTAAGAGAAGGGTTGCAAGCGGGGATGGATTCATGGGGCGGAGACGTTACGCCAAAAGGGTGAGGTTGCTGAGTGAGAGAGGTTCGGGAAGAGATTGTAGAGTTCCACGATTACGCATGGCATTACAGAGATTATCCTTTTTCCCGCCTTTACAGGAAAACGGATATATATAAATAAATAAATTTAATCCGAAAAAACTCAAGGTAATAAGCTTAAAAGAAGAAGAAAAATACAATTTAAACTTGTAAATCTTGTTTAAATTCTCATAGTCCGTTAAATTTTGAACCGATCTCAACCTAGACCTCCGTAAAATCAGCATATTGCACAGCGAAATGTTAATCTTTTTAGAGCAGGGTATGATCGTCGAAGACTTGAAAGACTTTGAGACAGCTGAGAGGCCAATATGCAAAGGTTGCGAGCGAACCAGATATCATGGCCAAACAGCCCCTGAATCCTGACTGCAAAGTAAAACTTACAGGAGCCTGTGATCCCCATTAACGCAGGCCACTAACATTAGGGTTCCGTTCACATATTTCACGTCGTCATCGCCTGGAAAAGAGTTTCATTTGCAGACAGAGCATCTACGTGGCAGCATAAGAACGATCTTTCAGCGGAGTTGAAGGGAAAGAAATGAAACTCCTTCGGACCACATTCCAAGCCTGCAGTCAGGGGAAGAAATTTTTAGCCAATCCGCTCATTCTGCAGAGCCAGCAATCGCAAAAGCAGAGAAAACTTCAGCACCAGTTATTTAACTTGGTGGGCCCACAAGTGTTCCATCGTCCATGTTGTCTTAATTGATGATTCCATGCTCAATCAAAACTAGCGAGTCTACGTGAAAAACATAAATTGCGAAACATCCATTATAAACTAAAAACGAAATAACATTCCTTGAACTACAGAGTTTAAAATTACACATTATGACAGAAAATTGTAGGAATTCAACCACAGCATGAACCATGAAAAGGTTTGAGGGAGCTCCAAAACTGAAGTTATCTACAGAAACCGGCATCTCATTTCTGCAACAGATGAACTTAGAATCCAGACAGGGCTGCAAGGTAAACAAGCTCCAATACTTTTGCTGCATCTGGAAATCTCCTGTGGAGCTTCCTTAGCCTCATGCCCTAAAACCATTCATCCCGCTGAAAAAGAAACGAAAAGAGAATGATGCCTGCACCTAGGAAGTAAAAACACCCAAAATTATCTACAAGAATAGCATGCATCTCTGTGCCAGTTTCATATCAAACTTGAGCCAATCACACAAAATCCTCATGTTCATAACCTTCCAAAGATGTACAAAATGGGAAACATGAAAAAATTCAAACAATTTACATATGAAAAAACACAGCCACAAAAATTAACAAAACAATTTGATGAACTTCGAAGGAGAACAATAACAGTTTATTAAACATGCGGTAGAGAATAAAGCAAAATTGTACAGCCAAAAGCAATAACCTAACAGCAGGCCTCAGTTTTGAAAATTGCTTCTGCTTAAACTACATGAAAACATTACAAAACTACAAACAGTACTTGAGATGCCAGAAAGGTAATAAAAACAGTCATTTAGGAACTACCTTAAAATATGATGTTTAGGACTTTCTTGTTTAATCTTCCTCTCCAACTTTGTCCTTCCTTTTCTTCTTCTTCTTCTTCTCACTTTTATCAGACTCGCCATCAGCTTTGCCATTATCAACAGTTGCAGCTTCTTCAGCCCCTTTGTCTTTCTTCTTCTTTTTCTTCTTCTCAGACTTCCCAGTCTCCTCTTCTCCTAACTTTTCCACTTCAGCATCCTCTTTACTCTTCTTTTTCTTCCTTTTCTCTTTCTTCTCATCATCACTTCCCTCCACTGGCACTTCCTTCACCTTTGATTCAACTTTCTCTTCTTTACTCTTCTTTTTCTTCTTCTTTTTCTCCTTTTTCTCATCATCACTTCCCTCCACAGGCTCTTCCATCACCTGCTTAACCTTGATACTCTCTTCATTTTTAGCATTTTCTGTTTTAGTTTTCTTAGCAGGAACCTGGGCAGAAGGGCTATCAGTGCTTTCATTCAATTTGCGCTTGCGCCCCTCACCATCTTCACCAATCTCCTTCACAACTGGTTCAGCACCAGCAGCAATTCCAGCTACCATAGAATCTCCTCCAGGAGGCAAAACTAGATTTCTCATCCATTCATGAGGAGTTTTCTCATTTGGCTTCCCATGCTTATCCAACTTCCCCTCAGAAATCAACTTCTTCTTTATCGAAGCCCTTGGCCCCAACCCCCATTTCCTCGGATAAGTATCCCTATCCATCACAACCCTCTTAATCTTTGCTACAATACCATGATCACAAGTAGCCATAACAGCAGTTGTCATCTCAGCAATTCCAAGAGCAACAGCCTCACCCTTAGTAGTCATCAACACGACTTCCTCGCCAGCCTCAATATCATTCTCAAACCTCAACAGCCCCGGAATCATCAACTTAGCACCATAACAAATAGCATTCACAGCAGAATCCTTAACTACCAACCTCTTGTAACTAGTCAAAAGCACTTCAAGAGGCATTATAGTTCTCCTCAGGTAACTCTCGTCGCGATAATTATCATAAACCCACTGAGCATCCATAACATCATGCATGGTAACCATATTATCTTTCTCCCCTAAGATCCCGGACCTCACCCTTCTCAATTCTTGCATATGCGCGCCAACACCAAGAATCAACCCCAAATGCACACACATGGTCCTAACATAAGTCCCCGCTTCACATGAAATCCAAAAAACAACCAGATGCTTGTCTGCATCATATTCCAACAACTTACTCTCATATATTGTCCTAATCCTAAGCTGTCTTTTAACAGCAGAAATCAAGGGCGGTCTCTGGAAAACCGCCCCAGACAGTGTCTCTAACGCTCTCGCTACTTTCGCAACATCAGGAACCTTATCATGCAATCTAGCAATACAAACATACTCTTTTCCAGCACCTTGTTGAGATTTAACAAGTCTAGTAGCTCTATCAATACAAACGATTAGATTACCAGTAACTTTAGGGTCCAATGTGCCACTATGACCAGTTTTTTCGACACGTAAGATCCTCTTAATCCAAGCAACAACTTCATGTGAAGAAGGGTTTGCTGGTTTATCAAGATTCATAATACCATACCTGATGTATTCAGCGAGTGGACGCTTGAGTGGTGAGTGACCAGAAGGAAGTGGAGTGTAGTGTCCAGTTCTTACATTGAGTCTGTCATAGTTTTTCAAAAGGATTGGCCACTGTGAAGTATCGATCGTTGGGGTGAAGTTTTGAGGCTTGATCATAAAATCTTTGTCAGTGTCTGTTGTTGGGTTAGTGTCTGTTTCAGTTTCTTGGGTTTTTTTCTTGTGTTTTTTCTTCTCGGAACGAGAAAGCTCGACTTCAGACATGGTGGTGGTCAATGGAAGTAGTGAGGGACTGTCTGTTTGTAGGGTTTTGACGGACGCTGGTGAAGGAGAAGAAGGGTTTAGAAATGGAAATGCGAATTTTATAGGGTTAGGGTTTTGCAAGTTGAGATGGGCTAGGAACTGTGATGGCTAGTTGATACTGGCTAGGAACTGTGATGGCTAGTTGATACTGGCTAGGAACTAAATGGGCCCAAATTAGCTAAGCCCGTTTTACTTCGGGCTAGACTGAGTTAGGAATGCAAATCGGCCCAATCCAGCAGATACTAATCTAGAACCGACTCCAAAAGAAAAATTACGGGCAAAAGATAGACCCGGTAAAATTAACTTTGACCAACCTAAAATAAATTATGTAAGATTGTTTTTATATAAAGATTAAAAATTTCTTCAACTCTACCTTGTTTAAATTAAAAATCAATCCTGGGTTTTTTTTAATAATTTTTCTTGAAAATAAATTAAATTTATTATTTTATTTTTAAAATTTTATTTTTTATTTCAACATATCAAAATAATCAAAAAAACAATTGTTTGTTTTGAAAAATCCAGCTCACCCTTGGGGCAAGCAAGTTTAATAGCACTACTTATGCGATAGATATAAAAACTGCTATGACAATTATCTATTGATGAGTTAACCCATAACAGACTGTTTATAGGATAAACTTGAAAATCACAGTGACAATTATCCACGAGTCATGCAATCATAGGAGGAAAGGGAGTGTAATTACAATGTATTTCATATTTTCTCCTAAAAAACCAGGAATTTACTTGACCATGGACATGTATATTTTATTTCTTTATTTTTTATATTTTCTATCTTAAAAATATATAATATTTTAATATATATATATATAGTTAATTGAAGAAAGAAAGTTAAAGGAAATAGGAATCAATGAATTCCTGCCCAAGAAAGAAGCTTCTACTTCTAGTCTCCCCGAAACGAAGTCAAATTAACAATCAAAATTAGAATCCGTCCTGCTATAATACAATTACTCTTCTCCCCCTTCTTCACACGGACAACTGCAGTCGACAAAAGCTCAAACTCGGTTCAAGATTTGGAGATCTCATGGCTGGCCTTCAGTATTACTTCTTTCCTACAGATTTCTTCTATCCCCGTCCACCACCAGCCGATCAAGAAAGTGTCAGCAGCCCAGCTCAGCACATTCAGCCACAGAAAGGAGACACCGAGGATCGTGGCTCGGAACAGCACAGAGCCATGGTTCGATACAGGCATGACCAGAGCAACCTGCCCCAGCTCTCTACTTCGACAGCATTAGTCCCCTCGCCATGCATAATCAAGAGTGAGATTCGCAGGAAAAGGTTGAATAACATTGCTTAATTTCTACTGGGACTCTTGCAATTGAACACCAGATTTAGTCAAGAGTGATTTTCTTCGTGTTTTTCTAAATACAGGAATGGTCGATCACCATGTTTTTCTGTCTATTAAAGTTTTTTACGGTTTTTCTTTGCCATCTTCCCGAGGAGTAGTTGAAAATATCTAACTTGAATCACAACATGTGACTGACCGACCAACGTATATCATCATTGAAGGGGAGAGGGTGTTGATTTAAAGAAAATATATACCAAACAAACGGCATGAGAGGGGCCGAATGGCTGTGATAAGGGTGTTAAAATTGTTTTTTTGACATGAAATATAATATAAATTATTAATTTTCGAAATATATACATATTAATTCATAAAATCAGCTTACAATTTTATGAACAACTCGCTGTGATCACGTGAGAGTTAAAAAGTAGAAACAGCACCAAGAACCAACCCACAGAGGGTAAAATAAGTAGCACACCCACCTTTCCTTTGAAGTTCCTAGGTCAACACATCCCCTCTCCCTTCTATAAATATAAAGTGCGAAGCACCAAAGTTTCACCCACCAAGAAATCAAAACTCTCTCAGCAAAAACAGAGAATCTCACCAGACACCTCTTCCTAGATCCCCTGTCCCGCAAAGCTTTCAAGTTCTTTGGCTGCTGTACTCTTGATTCTTGAAAGTTTCATTTTCATGGCGGGCCTTCAATACAACTTCTTCCCTACAGATTTCTACTACCCTCGCCCACAAGCTGTGAAAGTAGACACCGCCATCCCCACGCAGAAAAGCTCTGCGCTTCCCCTGCAGATTCAAAAGCGAGAGGTCGCGATAACTGATGATGACAAACTCCACCACCCCACAGGCCTAGTTATACAAAACAACAGGCGTGGCAACCAGATCGGTAGTCCCATGAACAGGCGCACAGCATGATCAAGCAAGCTTTTCAGAGAAATCTCTCCAAACCCAGTTTTTGTTTGCTGTGTAAAGATTTAGGTTCTCTCCATGTATAACAGATGGAAGGCACTTTTTTTCTTGTCTGAAGCTCTCTGCTTTTAGGCGTATCTACTCTGTAATCTCAACTGGATTGAGTTTGATCCAGATATATTTAATCAGAATTTGATCAGATTAACGTTTCCTGTTACCAACGTTGACTGCATTGTGAAGAGGGATTAATTCTCTTCATCTTTTGTAGTTTCATCATATCATGACACTTTCATATCTGGATGCGTTTTCCAGTTTTTGACACTTTTTTAAGAGCCTTGTGATTCAATTTTCTTTGATCTTTGCTCACTAGATTAAACAGAAACAACTTCTTTTTTTCCATGGAGTAACATAAATTCATTTATGGGAGCATGGGATTCATGCGGGGAACTGATGGATGATATATGTAGCTTTCCATTGGTGGCTGCCAATGGTCTCTGCGTCCTTATCACAGCAGCAGAGCGACGGCCACCGTGTTTTACCTTGTCAAGCATCTCAAAAGTAGGCCCAACACAAAACTTGACTTGTGGTTAAATGCTAGGAAGGAAAGCGCGCATCACACGCTGGCTGCGTCACGAACAAGAATATTGCACGAATATGCCGCGCGAGGTAACCCACCCACCTCAGGTTTCAATCGTGATTTTTGACACCAACAATGATTCAATCGTTGTTATTTTTAAATCCATCGGAGAAAACCTGTAGCGATCTCTCATGGACTCGAGACCCCGGAGAAGAAGCCTTGAGCTTTTCGAAGCATTGAAATCATAAACACACATGATTAAATTAAAGTAGTGCTCTTCAAACAGTCGAGCTCCAACAACCATTTTTTGGAGAACTCTCTAACCTCTTTTACTTTAATTACACATGTGGGTTTTAAATTTGGTAAATCATCTGTTTAAACTATTTTAAACAATTTGGGATGGTAGCGGATACCTTGACAATATTAAATTTAGTCAGCTTAATAAATTTAATTAGTTTAATGAATTCATTTATTAATTTAATCAATTCGATAAAACCTGAACAACTCGGTCAATTCGATAAAACCTGAACAGCTCGGTCAAATCCGATTAAAATTTGATAAAATTAAATGACTCATTGTCATATTAAATGAATAATAATTTGATTTTGGTGGGGAAAAGTCATTCAACGCAACTGGCTGAAAAGTTTGTATTGTGATGTTAAATATTTTGATCTATATATATTTATTAAATTTTTGTTTTCATCTATATTTTTTATATATATTGTTCTTGCATAAACTTTTCAATTATATATATATATATATATAATGCTAACATGTCCTCGAGAGGCTAAGTGTAGTGACAAATGACTTAATTTTTTTACAGTGCTCGAGTTTAAATTAAGAAGTGTTTATCTTGTGAAAATTTAAAATAATAAGAGGTTTACTCGTCTAATTAGAGCCTTTAAAAAATATCTAAGAAAAATAAAGTTTTCTTGAATGGAGAAAAATATTGAGCAACATCAATCAAATAAGTATTCGTGCAAAAATTGAAGTTATATTTATTTTTAAATGGGAACAAATTAATATACTTATTTGTTTAAACTGGTATATTCATGAGAACACCTTTCTTCTTCCAGTTTTTTATTTTATAATTTAAGTCGTTGAACTTTAATAATTAATTTTCAGAGTCTTTCAAGAAGCTCCGTCATCAGAGATTTGGCTTAAGACATTGAATGGCCTGCGTATGCTGGGGTATTTTAGTTTATTATCAATCATCTCATATATAAATAATAATAATAATACAAAAATACTCCATCGGGCCCGATGAGTTGACTCTGCCAGGTTTTTAATAAAGTCATTGACCAAACTAGATGTAACATAGAAAGATAACGGGGCTAGCACGATTTTTTATATTAAAAAAGTGTTTTATTTTTTTAAAAAAATGGTGCTAGTCCTGTTATCTTCTATGTTAAAATGATATAATTTTAGTAAAAATAGTTTCTGCGTGCTGATTGCAATCTTCAAAACAGATCTCAGATTCAAGTCAGTATGTGTATTCATTACAAGAGTCTAGAACAACTAGAATTTTATTTACTCATCAGTATCTACAAAATACTCCTTTCAAACATTAATTATTATTTTTTATGAAAAATAATCCCCATGAATTTACTCATGATAATCTTCATGTTGCTGCTTGGCTTGCTCCTTGACATGGCTAAGAAAAACAATCCTTCAACTGGGCTTTCCTAATTTAAGTGATGGGCTTTACTAAGGCAAAACCTATAAGCTTTATGTTCTATTGACAAGCTCTTTAACGAGTCAAATAAAACTATTATTCTTTACACTAGATCAATCCACCCTCAAAGGTGTTCAAGGTTTTATAATAGTATAAGAGTCCAATGATGTAACCATTATTGCTTTTTAATTAAATATTTTTAGTAAAATCATGAAATCAAGTGATACAGCAATGTTTCTTTCAAAATTCTACACTATTTAAAATATTATTGACATATTAAAACATGTCATATATTTTTGACAGATTATATTGTTTTATATATGATTTAAAAATTAATAAAAATAATTTCAATTAATAAAAGTGAAATACATGAAGAAGATTAACTTAATAGTTTTAATAACCTTAGTTTTTGTTTTTATTTTTAGACATTAATAGATGAGACGACCGATAGTATTACCGATGAGTGTTTTACTGAGACAAGCGGTTCTTATCCGTGTACTTATCCAGAAAACAATCACTAGAAATGTTACATTGCAACAAAACAATTAATCATGTCTAACATTGCAATAATTTCAATTATGATTGTGTAGAATTTGCAATGATATTAACAATAAAAAAATGACAGATAGCACCCAAAAAAAAGGTAAAGGAGAAAAAACAGGAAGCATATAAAATACACAAATAAACTAGTTAACAAGCTAGCATGGAGGTAGAGAAGGGAGAGAAATCATGAGCAGGATCTTCAAGGGCACTTGGGCCCTCCTCTCTTGGTCTTCCAATTGTTGTAGCAGGGACAGGATTGCTTGTTTCCATAAGTTCCAGCAGGCACACACAAGCACTTTGCACAGCACTTTTGGCAGAAGAACATGCATGGCTTCTTGAAGGCTGTCTTGGAGCATCTATTAGTGCAACGAGGTCCACACTCTGCAAGTGAACCAGCACAGCAATTTTATTTTACTGGGTTTGAAATCCGTAGCTTTTTACTCAATTTGTGGGGATCATTCAATGACAGAACCTTAATTACCTTGAGGATTGAGGCTGCCTTGAGTGGTGCCGTACTAAAATTATCCAGGAAACCGATATAGATTGTCAGCACACGATTTAAGTTAATGAACATGGATCATATAAAACTATTAATTGTAGAAATCTAACCGATGGAAGGTTGCTGTTTGTGTTTGGCTGGGGCTGAGGGGTTGGAGCCTCTGTGATATTAGCCTGAAAAGGTTAACAAGTTGTGCATGAGAGAGAGAGAGAGAGAGGAATGTTGTTGCCATCTTGCACCCATTGATGAAGAGATAGAAGAAATGAGAGAGCTTACATAATTCTCTACTATCAAAAGAAGCAGCAAGACAAGTGGGAAGATCACATCGATGCTTGGCTTCCTCGACATCTTGTTCTAAGCGAAGAAAACTTGGCCAAACACAAGAATGGGAATGAGTTGTTGTCTAGAAATGGATGGATTCAGGGGTATTTATACGCAGTTAGATGATCATAAACAATTCTGAACAAAACTTTCAGTGCTGTCCTTACACGCATAGAAAAGTGCTGCATGACACAGCAGATTAAGATTCCAGAAATCAGAAAAACACAATACATGGGACAGGATTAATATAGTTTATAAGTTGATTGATATTCTTATAACCATAGATTAGTTCATATAGTTTAATTAGCAAGTCCAATTCTGAATTTGTTTACCCTCTAATCATCCACTTGAGATCATGGCAATAAATGCGAAAAAACAGGGTAAGATTTATCATATTCACGAAACCCTATGGCTATCATTTCTTAGACTAAAATCGAAAGTATCTGGTGAGTGTTAAGAGTATAACTAGCAACACCTTGTTCACATTACTGTTCTCTACATGTTGTAGACATTTTTTTTTCTGATATGATTCTGAGGTCAAAAAATAATATCATCTAAAAATTTTAAGTCGTTAAATAAGTTAAGACTGAAATATAATATATATTATTTTCTAACAAAAATATATAAGTTTTGCGAAAAGGGCCTCAAATTCCCAGCATAGACAAGTAATACAGGACGTGAGAGTGATTGCAAAACTTGCAGATGCCATAGAAACGTTTTTCTGTTGTCTTCATGGGAAGGAAAAGACAGAGTTCGGGATGTTTCTGGCATCAGCCTATCCTTTTTCCCGTGACTAGTTTTGTTTGCTATACTCTTTTTTTGTAATCTTGGAAACGTAAGACAGTGAGAGATTCTGTCTAGGCCGCCCATCCAGGCCATTTAGGTTAGGTATTTTATCTGTTGGTAGTTATGTTAGTGTTCTCTCGTGAACTTTGCAGCTTGTTGGCTTCCAAAATGGACACTGCTGGTGCTAGCATGCATGTGCTGCCAGTGTTTAGTGACTGGCATGGGGTAGCCTCATGGCTTCAATAATTGCTGAGAAACCTGTGTGCTTTCTCCTCATGGCTGAGGGAGGCCATAGTTCGAGACGAGGCTATCTTGGATTTATCTCAAAACATTTCTTTTATTTCTTTGATTCTTTTCATTTCGGACACCAACAAAAAATTAATCTTATAGTTGATCACATATGTGGTCTCAAGTCTCCACTGGTTCGGCTTTGTGAAGTTTTGGGCAGCTTGAAAACAAGCCCAAACTAGAGTAGGGTAGACTACTGGTCGATGAATCATAATCAACTTCGCCAGGCTCCTAACTATGCTTTTGACCATTATGATTAAACAATCAGATCACTATCTTGTTAATGTCGTCGATGCATGCGGGCTGGTCTATTAATTACAGGGTTTAATACATCGCTAACCAAGATAAGTTCTTGAGGAGATCAAGATATACTGCAGAGTGTTTCTGTGGTTGGGAGTAGGACAAAAATGCAACACATTCATTGATAAATCTTCTTTTTTCCATCTAATAGAACAACACATCAATACTTTCCCTCACAAAATGCACAAAAGGATAAGGGCGGCTATCCGCACAACTTTTCCATACCACAGAAAAAACAGGCAAGGAAATGATGCAAGATTCCGAGACTCAAATTAGGTGAAACAAATCATTGACATTCATTACAATCACGTTCTTTCATGCATGCAAGAACAGAATTGTGGCAGAGGCGCCAATACTCTCTTGCCGGGATAGACAGCCAGGGCATTGTTGAAGAAGGCAGGCAGATCCCCAAAGTAGATAAGGTTCTGAGAAACAAATGGAAATGTGGGGAGGAGATGAGAGAATAAAGTCTACAAGTAGAATGACATAAGCAGACAAAATGGCAGGTATTAGAAACCTGAGAAATGAGATGGGTATGAATATTCACAAGAAAGTAACTCACCTTTTACCAGTAAGAGCTCCATGAGCTGATGTAATAGCAAAATCAAAAACTCCAGAGAAAACCTTTCTATAGTGAGGCAAAACTACTTGTCCTGCAACATTTTTCTCATTACAGTTGGCCCAATATAAATCATAACAAAGGCATCAAGAATTAAAATGTCAAGTGAATGTATTTTCATCTGAGGTTTTTTTTTATGTTACGTGGTTTTTGCCAGAAACCCTTGACCAAGTTTGGAAAATGCTAAGATCTGTGGGTGTTATCCGGCAAAAGTCAGCAAGTTTACCCCCTTCAACTGGATATTCATATCTGAATTTGTTGGCAAGTGAAGAAACAATGGGCCATATTCAAACCTTCTAGTTCTAAAGTGGGCAGAAAAGAACCGAGGAAAAGAGTAAATGATACCTAAAATGAAGTGAAAGGCGATTGAAATTCATATGGTAACCTAGTTTTCCAGGAATACCTTAGGCTAAATGATGCACTTGGGAGAAATCCTTGCCTGAATAAGAACAGGGTTAACTCATGGTCATGTCATCACAGATTACACCCTTGCTGACTTATTTAATGATTTCCACTTCCCAAACTTGGTTCAGCTACTAGACGGCTCATGCAGAGTACTAACTACAGAGAAAGCAACTCCATCTTGAATAGAATGACCACACATCTCTCAAAACAAGCCCAAAATATTCAGCAGGCCAATCTACTCCTACCACCCCAACTGGAAATGCAAAGAAAATCCCAGCTGCTCCCTTGCATGAGGTGCAAGTAATAGCAATTCAATGAAAAATAGAGTAAGGACTCACCTATACTCAAAAAGTTGCTGCGGAGAACCGAGACCATAATGGTGGATCTATTCCCGCCTCTGTTGTTACAATATGACTTCTCAGAGGAAGAACATACTTGGTCATGATATGCAAACTCCAGAGAATCATTCTGACAAGATGCGATTTCAAACCAAATCCCAGAGGGGAATCTTCTCCGTCTCATCAGCCAAAGGAAGATTTTAATATATGGTGTGCTTTGAATCATGGATATTGTGATTTCAATCAATATACAAGTAAAAGCAATGGCTGTGCTCAAAATGGTGAAGAACATGTAGAAAACAGAAGTTGTTGGCAACAGAAGGAGAAGTGGAGTGAACAGAAGGGAACCCACAATATGTTGCTTCACAGTGTAGTCGTAGCTATCTAATCTCTGTCGCAAAGGATTCCACTTTCGACCCCTGTCAACAGTTACAGGAACTCTCTGAGCAACATGAATCAAAGAAACAGCATAACCATATACATGTCATCAATTACATTGAGAGTCCCCTAATTAAAGTATCTAAATTGAACACTGAATCGCAGATAAATAAACAAGAGATTTTCCTTCTCATTTCCGTTGCAAAGAGTATTGGACCATAACAAGGTTATCAAGAATAATATATTTCAGTTAAATATAGCATCCACTAACCAAATCTAAAATTCACTACTCTCATTACGCGTATCATGAAAATCTTTCTTGACTTGGAAGCTAACCAACAGCCTTTCATTGAACCCAAGATCAGTAACATCACATATATAACAAAGACATCAATTGCTTGCATCTGGGGATGTGCACACATGAGAATGTGGAGATCAAGGAAGCAGAGCACCTTCGCTATCAGCCACATGACATGCCCCATAAGTTGCGCCATCACAAATTACAGAAAACAGACAATGGTTTATTTAACAGTAACCACTTTTGGTTGACGATTACAGATAGAATCTTCAAGGGATGGTCAAGTTTTACCTGAAAAGACGCCACAGAGCTGCTAAAGCCTGAATTTGCCAGGAATACAAGAGTGAGATAAACCAATGAAGAGTTGACACGTGCAATGTTGCTATGGAAACCATATCTATGATCAAAGCAGCAGGAATAGTTGCCCCAAAAAGAATCCCCAGTAGAGCAAGCCCTTTGATGAAATAAATGAAGAGAAAACTAAATAAGATCCAAAGGGTAGACCAAATTTGTATTGCGTTAAGAGAAATCACGCCAAGAACTCCTGCCAGTTCTGTATTCAACTTGAAACCTGCTGGAACTCCCATCAACCATACAGAACCTGAGCGCAGCAACTCATTGGTAATGACACTGGCAAAGGTCAAAATCCATTGGCAAACAGATTCAGCATGAACTAAGAGTGCCAAGCCCATCAAGTTTCCCAGAAGAAGATCAACAGCTAAACTTGACCACATAGAATGCCTATGTAACGCAGTATTCTCCATATATTCTACGCATGAATGTGACCTTCAGAGTAAAATTTAAAAAAAAAAATCAGAATGATGAGGAGTGAAAAATAAAATGTGTTCCAAAAACTCGTGAATTGAAAAGGTTCAGAATATCAGGTGTAAGAAGCATCAATTGCAGCCCCAGTTTCCAAAAAAGTCTTTAATGCAGGTTCAACAGGTTACTTGTTCACTAAAATTCCACAACCAAGTCAAGCAGAGGACAGCTCAACAGTGTATGAAATCAGGCCATGAGAAGGAAGCTCCAGCTTTTATTTCCCATTAAAGAAGCAAATAATTCTTACAATTCTATATTGATATATAAAATTGGTATTAAACTAAAAAATCTAAAACCATATTCCATTTCACAAAAATGGTAAAACCTTACGAGTCATGGAATTTGAAACTTAATATGACTAGAGAATTCTGCCATTACCTAAGGCCATTATCTTGAAGAATTATGGGCCAATACAAAATCTGGCAGCAACGGATTTGAATTTGTGTCCATGTAATGCAGAAAACCCTTGCTGATGTAGTGTATATCCATGTTTTTGATCCAAAACTTGAAACATTATGGAATAACTGGAGAGCAATGTAGAATAGAGTGGAAATTGTTGGCACAAAAATGGCCAATACTTGCCACATGAAAGCAGAAGACCTGAAAAGACACGGCAAACTCCATAAAAAAAAAAATGCAACCAGAGCAGGAGAAGGTGGGCACAACGTTTGATAGACAATACCTGCTGCTGATGTTGAAAAATACAGAAATGGATCTCTTAAAGCCTACACGTGTCTCAAGAGCTAATCTAGCAGCAGCAGCACTGTTGATAGCCAAAATGACTGTATCCTGTTCATGAAACACAGAAATCAACTTAAGAAGCACGCAAATGACCCATTTACACAAAATATATCCAGGAACTAGGTTACCAAGTCCAATAGAGGCTGATTTTTCTCAAGTTCGTTAACCCACTTGGGTTTCTTGACAGGATCTTTCACTGGCTTGTAAGACTTCCAAAAATTCAGAGAGAAATGGTGCACGCCATATACAGGAATTTCATACACGACAACCTAAACTTGGTCAAACAATAAGAAACAATAAACAATTAACACCACTGCCAACTACAGACAAAAACAGAATGTCTCAAAGGAGAAGTAAGCATGACTTACATACGTGAACATTGCAATGAGAAACTATCTGCCCATTCCAATGCAAGTGATGAAGTTTTGGAACCAAGTGAACGTCTTTACCATATCCTTCACAAGAATCATACACCAACCGAATCCAAAAACCATTTTCAACAAACTCTTTCCTGCATTGTCCATGCGACCCATCAAGTTCATTGCACCCACAACTAGTCCCTCCATCATTTCCATCAGACAGATCCCGGCTATTCATCACAGAATCAAGACCCTCGGTGAATGAATTCCTCCTGTCACCACCTTCCATTCCATCCCTCGACATTTTCCCATTTCCTCTTCCATACAAAACACACTGACCCAAAAGCGAAAAGGCCGCTCTCTCCTGTAAAAACACAGGCATTTTCCCATTTACGCCGCGGAGAATCTCCTGTTTAGATGAATAACAACCCAAATTAAATTTATTTCGCATAGCCCACTTCACTGCCACTAAAATCTAACTTTTTTGTAGGATTACAACATCTTCCAATACTACATGAGCAGGAAGAATTTCAAACTAAAACAACCTAGACCATAGCTTCCTGGGCAAAAAGTTGATATACTAGCACTATTCAATTTGTTCCACAATGAAAACAAAAAAGAAACAAAACCCAGTTAATTTTAAAATGCTTTTCAACTGGAGATACCGAAAAAAAATAGACAAAAATCACTTCTTTTTTACCTGGAGGGTAGAATCGGGGTGAGAAAATGAAGCTTCGTTGCAAGCAAAAGCCACGACAACATCAACAGAAACAGAAGAACAAGAAACAAACCAGCCGAACAAGAGATTATTTCCTTTCAGAGGTGTTGCTGGTTCGGATGAAGCTAGTTGATGTGGCCACCAAATTCTTAACTTGTTTCTCATTTTTGTGTAGTCGCTGCTGTGGCAAATGGGATCGTAGAAGAAGCTGAAAAACCCGTTGCGAAAGAAAGATTCAAGTGAAGGCAAGGCATGATGGGCTGGACTCCTTTGATAATGGGCCAGCCTTGATAATCTATCTGGTTAATTAGTTTTTATTATATTAGAAAGCTAAAGTGTTATCCTTAATATTTTATTATATATATATATATATATATTAAAAATAGTATTTGTTTTATTAAAAAAATTCATGCTAGCAACACATTAAGATAATATAAAAAAAATTAAACAGATAAATTTTAATTTCAAATTCAAAAAAGATTTACTAGAATTTAAGGATGTAACTACGTGGGTGGCTTTTGCAACAAAACATTTTTTGAACAATATAATTATGGATTAAAGAAGGGGAAAATTTACTGTGGGCCTGCCAGCACACACATGATCCCGGGCTGAAAAAGCAGGGAAGCGGCCCACATCTTTGGAACCAGATCACCGGACCTCAGGCCTACTAGAAGGAACTAAATGGGCTGCATGCAATCAGCCCAAGCTGGCCCTAAACAAGGGCTTACACGAAACATATAGCTGTTAATATATTATTTTGTTTTTATTGCCAAAAATATTTTCTAAACAATTTAAATATTTTTTTATTGTTTAAAATTAATTATTTTTATACTTTTAAATTATTTTTATATATTAATATCAAAAATTAATTTTAAAAAATAAAATAATATTATCTTGATATATTTTTAAACGAAAAATAATTTTAAAAAAATCTTAAACCACACAATCCAAAAGGTCATTACAAAATTAGGTGGGATAAAGCCCTACAAAAGTAGCTTCTCCTCGCTCGTCACCTTTCCTCTCTCTCTCCTCTAAACCATGCTATAGATTTTAAAGTTCATGGAAAAAGTGAGGATATGTAGATATAGATAACATGCACATCAAGAATTTCTTTACAGTTAATGACTTAAAAGCGTAATTAAATTTGTTTTTTTAAAGTATTTCAGAGTATGATATTGAAAATATATCTTTTAATATATTTAAATGATATTTATTTATTTATTAAAAATTATTTTCTCACACCAGATAAGCACGTCAAGAGATTTAAAACACACAAAAAATAATTCAAATGAAAAATAAAAATATGTATTTTTTCAAAAATATTGTTTGAAACACAACATCAAACAAATACTAAACCTATTATTATAAGTGGAGAAAACCCATATCTAGTAAAGTTTTTTCAAGCTCAATCAAATGTAGTCATCACAAACCTAAACGATGATTAACTAGTCAGGGTTTGAGTTTGCTCCCCATATATCACTGGTTCGAGCCCTGTGTATGTTAGGGTCACTAGACGTTTTAAGTGATTATTAACTTCAAGCTACATGAGAATAGTCAATATACATGTAAATTGACTCGAACACTAATATTAAAAAAAATATAGTCACCACACCCACAATTTTGCCCATCTTGATGAAGCACATATTTCATCAAGCCACCTCGTGTAACTTAGCAATCTTTGAAAAATTACTGCTGGAAAAATCTTTCACCACTGGTCTCCAAACCCTTGATGCAGTATAATTTAGAGTTGCTATGAACATATCTATCAGGGGTTGCTAGACATTGCAACCAGTGCTTATGAAAATTTTTTATTATTATTTTAAATAAAAAATAGTGTTTTTATATATTTTGATGTCTTTGGTGTCAAAAATAATTTTTAAAAACATCATTTTAATGCATTTTTAACAATAAATATTTTCAAAAACAACCTTAATCAATCGGAATCAGACTCTAAATGTGAAAATGAAATACATTTCACTTCCTATGCAGTGCCCCGAATAGATTTTGAAAGTAGAAGGAATAAAACATAATACCTCTAAATTAAACATTTAACAAAATTATTTATTTTAATAGACAAGAAAAATATAAAAATATTGATTTTTTTTTAAATAATAAGAGAGTCTTATTCTTTATTTGTCACCTCAGTGGTGCTTTACATCGCTTATTTGAACTTGCGAGGTATTCAAGTTAACCCGATAAATAATCAAGGTATGCGTAAGTGACCTGGATTAACGGTAAAAAAATCTTAATTGATCAGAAGATAATTAAATGGTACGGAATAAAAAAAACAGTAATTGATGAGTCTGGATAGACATGAATGTTTATAATACGAGTATGTTTTTATATATTTAATTATAAGGGGACTCTTCTGGAAGACAGTATCTGTAAGGTATCATTATA
>CM063593.1:1860762-1962563 GCA_032356905.1 Salix exigua | reverse complement strand
CTATATAACACTCTTTGAAGAAATTTAGCTTCAAGCTGAATTAAGCGCTTTAGTTAGTTTGGAACGAGAATCTTAGCTTACTTGAAACTGGAGAGTGTTTTGTCTCCAAAAGCCGTTAGCAATACAAAAGCATCAGTAGTTTTGTTTTAGATTTATGCGGTACTGTTTCATGTTTTTGAAAAAAATAGATTTTTTTTAATTATAATTTAGTGTATTTAAATTGTTTTGGTGCACTACTATCAAAAATAAATGTTAAAAAAATTAAAATATAATTTTAATATATATCTTTTAATAAAAAACGCTTTAAAATTCTAAATAAACTACAACAATGTTAAACATGTGAAGCTCAAGGGAGAGATAAATAGAGGTTAGCATGTTGCACATGTACTTCAGCTGTAGAAAATATGCATGTGCAACAGAGATTAGAGAGCAAGTTTTTCCTTCACCGCAGGTGTTCCCAGGATTTTGATTTTGTCACAGTTTTAGCTTCACCCATTTTGATTAAGACAATAAAATATATAAAAAAAACTTGAAATTATTATTTTTCCTCATCTCCTATTCAGCACATTATGGGTTACATTCATTGTAGTATCTCTGAAAGAATGGGAGTTTCAAATCCATGTACGTAGCTTGTTGTTAACAACTAGGATCTTGTTTACTTCGAAATTTGAGCACAGCCAGATGCTTCGTCTTGTTTAAATTTCTTTTTTTTTCTAACTTTTTCCTAAAAAGTGTTGCAAGATCCCTGTTATGAGCTGTAAAAAAACACAGCAGCGTAAAATATAAAACTTCAGTACATGAGACATCAATTGATGGTGATGGTTACTTTTTTTTGTTTCGTGCTTTACTTGGCACAAAAGATTTGAGAGAGTTGTCCCAGAAGTACTGGTTCAAGTGATGATACAAGGAAATTTGTATGCTCGTCTCCTTTCGAATAAGGTAAATTTGTTTTGGAAATAAGAGAGCTAAGAATCAAAGATACAAAAGTAGAAATAGCCAAATACCGCACTTTGTTTTGGAGAAGCACGCATCAGTCATTGAACAAACCAAAATATGGCAACGAAAATTGCGATGAAGATCCAAGGATTTGTTAAATAAACTCGCAGAAATTCAGCTATCCATTCCTTGTTGATGCCCTTGTGATGGGATCCAATGCGCTGCCTCGCATCACTATAAGCACAGCGGTTAGGAAGCCGGTGCTTGGCCATCTCGTGGATCAGATCGGCGACTTGTTGGTCACCTCCGAGATTATTGAATAGTATGCCTTCTGATCGCAGCACTTTCACATCTTCAGCATCCTGAATTAGTGAATCCAAGAAGCAGATATAAGAAGTCACCCAAAGCTCGCCAGATGTATCCACAACCATTTCATACTCCATCAAATTTGAGAGCAACAATTTGGACGAGACATCTATGGTGAAACGAGGGAGTTCCAGTATGCCACCAAGTACAGTTGGTTTGAACTTCACGTCCGTCAAGTCATTGGTCCTGTTTGGCCTGAAGCGAATCCCTGTTGCTTTAAGGTCCTACTTTGAGAGTGATCCATCACTTTCCTGTTGTTGATCAGTTTTCTGTGAAAAAGTTCGAAGAGATGAGCAGGCTGATCTTGAGATTCTTGCTCCAGTGGTGACCAAATATAACAGCGAACAGACTTTCCTATCGCTTCCTTGCTCGAACCCTGTTGAGGAGGAACAGCTCGGATGTGATCGATGAAATCGTTGATCAATTCCATCCCTTCTTCTTCTTTGAACCTCAAGCTCATTAGTGACTGCAGGACAGGGAAAGGGAGTTGTCTCGATAGTGATAACAGGTTTAGTTTAATAGAATATATATCATCAACAGGAAACATGTTCAGATTTTGAGGCTTGCGTAAAATTGAGAAGAGGAATTGAAGAATGAAGCAGCCATCAAGAAAAATCATCTCTGTGAATTTCTCGTTGCTGAGACGATCCATTGATAACTCATCATAGAATCTCCTTGCTTTGCTGGCCACATCTGCCACTTTGTTATACAAGATTTCAACGGATATTCCACTGTCTTGGACAAACTGGCACGCCATTTTCATCTTATCAGAAGTAGTGTACCTTCTCCCCGCCGGGCCATATTCATAAGGTCCAACGGTGACCACGGGATCTTGGGGCCTTCTCTAGCTCGTCCGCTGTTTCTAGTCTCTTCCCCCTCATTCATGATGAGTCTCAGCCACTCGTCACCAGCAACCTTTCGGGTCACAGAATCTTGAATTTCACCCATTTTTGAGCAGTCTATCAAAAACAAAATCCTTCTATTTCTCTCAACAAATATTTTCAGAACGTTATGGATGTGTTTAAGAAAATGAGAGACAAATTCAAGTAGCTTGTTGCAGAGAAGGATCTTAGCTTACTTCGAAATTAAGCTAGTTAGATTCTTTTCCCTCCTTTATTCGATAGGCATTAAAAATTCAGTGCATGTAGCAGTATATATTTATAATAAATTATCTCTACTTTTTAATTTATGTATCTTATTTGTTTTATTTTTCTACTTAAAAGTTTGTTCCTCCATTTTTATACAATTATAAATGATTGTTTGAAATGTGGTTAAGGTTGATTTTAAAAGTATTTTTGTTTAGAAATGTATCAAGATAATATTTTTATTTTTAAAAATTATTTTGACATAAACATATAAAATAATTTAAAACACAAAAAAATTCATTTAAAACATCTTTGAAACACAGTATCAAACAGTCCATGAATATGTCTACAAGAATGTGTTAAATTCGTGTGACGCGCGTTTAATAATAATAAAAAAAAAGATGTGAATGTCTTAAGAGAAATTCCCCCACCCCTTCTTGTTGAGTTATTGGGTTTTTTCTATAAATTAAAAAGGTTGTTTTAACAATTTAATAGATACTAACAGACATACCTAGTTGGAGAAAATACAAACACTCAAATGGGAAAAAAAATTATAACAGTTGATTGAAAAAATTAAGGTACAGACAGTCGAATAAATACAACTAAAATAGATATTTGATTAGAAAATTTATATAAACATGGCACTCAAATCTTCACCGCCTCCTTTATTCAAAGTTAAAGCGTTAAAAGTTCAGGTTATCAAGAGTTGCGAAACACAGCGGTGTAAGAATTAATTTTCATTACTCTTGCCTTGCCTTTGTAGTCGAAGCAATGCTCGAGCTTCTGTCAATGGAGAAGTCTCTGTCAACAAGTTGAAGAAGCAATCACACTGTTCAGAAACAGAGGCTTTGGGTTACCTGAAATGTGACTCTGCCTGGCCTGACTCGACTTCTGATCAGTTACAGTTAAAAATGCATCAGAGGATGAGGATTAGGCTTGTTCCTGGTCCCAGATTGCATGAGTTATTATAAATGAAACTTTCTTCTCTTCAATCTCTAGATGCACTTGTATTTGCTACAGAGGATTTTCTTTTTTCTTCTGAAGCGCTAAATAAGCTGAGGAATTCAATTTCATCCTTGTGAGAATCAACAAGTGTCCTTGGCTTAGCTTTTCAACTACTCCATGAAATCCAATACTGAACAGGGGATTCAAAGCAGAGCATCAACTCCATTTTAAGAACTGACGGTGCCCATGAACTAGTTAGCTCACGTCTGACTAGCAGTACTTTCAAATTCAAGAAATGGGCAATATGGCAGACGGATTAGGCACATGATGAGTAGATTTGTTGTTTGTTAAAGCTATATATATTACTAGTCCCTATGCCTGACCAAAAGGGCACAAGCCTGACAGCTTTCCCTTTGGCATCACAAACTAAAGTAGTTCTATCCTAATTTAATATAACAACTTCTATTTCACTATCATCAAACACAAGACCAACAGAAAATTAATGTCTTGAATACGATGAGACTATAATAGTCTTGAATAATTTCACTTGGCCATAAGCAAGAAAAATTATGGCCAAGAGCTCATCCATTCAATTTTAAAATATACCGACAATCTACTGGCGGTTGATACAAAGAATAGGAAAAAAACTGGATAACTGGAAAAGATCCTGTTGCCACAGTCCTAGCCTGTGATAGAAGAAACAAAACTAAAATCATAGATCTTAGCTCTGGGAAAGTTCTCGGCTGCGCTTTGCAGCAGCAATAACAGCATTCATTAGTGTTCCCCGAAATCCACCCTTCTCCAATTCATGAATACCAGCAATAGTTGTCCCCCCAGGTGAAGCAACATCATCTTTAAGTTGACCAGGATGCTTCCCAGTTTTAGAGGCCATAGATGCTGCCCCTAGAACCTGCAGAAGAAACAGAAAATTCAACTCATGCAACATAGTAAAAGAAGTGCCCAGATCTCCTGGTGCTTTAAGGTTCCAAAGAGAATTGGATACCCCACAGATATATAATCATGACCAATCCAACCACTGATCAAAACAGGAGGCAAACTGCCCCTACTTCCATTTTAGGTACAAGAAGCAGTAGCTTAATAAAATCCACTAAACAAGTGGTTAATCGGTAATAGTTGATTTACTATTTTTGGTGCCTTAAATAGTTTATAAATGGGATGAGAGTGAACTTTTTATCATAGAGCATTGTCATATTCTTTCAGAACATACACCTGAAGATCATTCGCCCTAAACAAAAGTTCAATGAATTGATGTCACAACAACTAATTTTCAAAGGACACATTGTATGCCTATTCATTTTCATTCTATGTTTGAATTTTACATTTTAGCAAATTAAGCAATAAAGGATTATCGTTTCGTCAGCAGAATCTTGATGAAATGCAGAGCTTTAAAGCATCAGAAATTCAAACTTGCTAATCCTACTACACAGTTGCTGCAGTAGTCTAAAACACCATCAAAGACTCCATTTTTTTCCTATTTTCTGTTCGATTCAGTGAGTCTACAGCAAGTGAGCTTGTGCAATACAATACGGTTCAAATACTAAAATGAATCACTCTGTGAACAGCAATAACCATCTCAATTAAATGACTTACAGTTTGAGAGGCTAGGCCCATTGCAAGTTCCCGTGGTAGACCTGCAGCTACTCCTCCATCAGCCAAAGCTTCGATTGCTAGGTATATGTAAGCTGGGCCACTTCCACTGATCATGAACACAAAGAGAATTACACTATAGAAAAATCCAATTATTCAACCTCTATGAATTTAAATAGAAAAGCATGTATAAAGCAACAGACATTAATACATGTCACTTGATTGATTTAGAGCCTTTATCAAAATATTAAATACATCAGTTTGCATTACCCTTCGCAGAAACAACATACCTTAGGCCAACAATTGCATCAAACAATTTCTCGTCAGCTCTCCATATCTTGCCAACCGATCCAAATAATTTAGCTACCAGTTCTCCATCTTCTTCACTTGCAGCTCCACCCAAGCACATAACTATTGAAGAAACAGACAAATTAAAGCCACCTTCCAAATTGATACAAACTTAAGATGTAAATAACTGGTCACAAGCATGAACTGTAGAGGGAATTGAAGAATTGAAAGATGCATATTATCACACAAAGAAATGAATGAAGGCAATCTGAGCGACCAAAAAAGGCAAAATCTTTCAGCTGCTAAGTTGTTCATGAAGACAAAATAAGACCATCATAACGTAGTTCACGATTCCGTAATATATACCATTGAACACAGTATTCGTTAATGCAATAACATGTGCAATGTTGCTCAATCAGCAAGAATCATAAGAAAAAATAACTAGCATTCAAAGAGAAGAAGAGAATTTTACCTGAAGCTGCCTCACCAACAGCGGAAGGAGTATTAGGCACCACTCTGATAAATCGGCTATGACCAGCCCATTCCTAAAAAAACAAAAATGTTCTACTTCAATTTGAAATAAAATATTAGACATCCGAAACTATTTAAAGATAGCCAAGAACAGATAAATTTCCAAATAAACCTGCAAATCTTTCAGTTTTGTTCCAGCCGCAATTGAAACCAAAAGCTTGTCCTTCGTTAGCAGTGGCCTTAATTCTAAAACCACATCTCTCACTACACCACACAAAACCCCCCATTAACAACATAATTAATAGCCCATAAAAAATCCAAGCTTTCCTAACAAAAAAAAACATCGTCGAAAACAAATTTAGAGCATAAAATCTAAATCTTTACTGAGAAAAGAATCCTACCAACTTGTGGTTTGACGGAGAAAATCACCACATCACTCTCTTCAACAACCTGCAAATAGCACAACACCAGTTAAAAAATCACTAATTAATCACTAATCAAGAAATTAAATAAAGAACAGATTTTTTCAAATTACATTGCGATTCTGAGGGAGAACTTTGACCCCAAAAGACTCAAAAGCAACACGGCGAGCAGGATTGGAGTGAATAGAAGTAGAGATACGAGAAGCCGGCAAAAACCCAGATTGAGCAGCTCCTTTAGCAATACTCTCTGCCATTTTACCGGCTCCAATAAAACCCAACTTGTATGTCTCTGTTTGAATAGCTAAAAACTGTGTCGCCTCCATTTTGTTTTGCTCCTGTTGTTGGATCTCTGATACGAGGCCGATGTTTACTTGAAGCTGAGACGAATGAGAAGAAGTCTTCTGCTATATGTAGTGTGCTGTGTGCGTGCAGATTGTATAGTTTCGAGCAGTCTTTATGGGCGCCTCTTTTTTTCGGCTCCCATGGCTGGGCTTGATGGGTTTGGGTTGGATTTGCTATCTTTTTTCTTCTTATTTTTAATTATTATTATCTTTTCATGAAAGGAACCCAATCTTCATTTTAAACTCTCCTCAATCAAAATATATTTTGAACAAAGTATAATTTAATTAGGAAAGACAAAGGTTTGACTTTCTTATGATTTATATGGAATTTGTAAAATGGAAGTGAGTATAAAATTAAGTGTAATATTATAATATATATATATGTTATTACAAAATCGTTAATTATTTTCATTTTTCCCTTTTATTCTTTTAATTTATTCTTATAATTTTATTATTAGAACATTTTTTACTAGCAATTCATAGTTTTGACTAATTAAAATGAATAAATTACTTCACACAGGTTTTAAAGCTAATCTATTAGGTTTGTTTTAATAACGATATTAAGTAGTTCTTTATGATCTTGATCAAGAACATAACATAAGGTTCTAGACTAATTATAAAACTGTAGAACAAAGAATTTCTAATAATAAATTCATTATAAATCAATTTGTAATATAAAATTTAATTATAATATAATAAAATGGAGTAAAAAGTAAAAACGAATGAATCTGCCATAATCTCAAAGAGAATGAGAAAAACAAACAAGAAAATAAAAATAAAGACATTTCAACATGATTTGCCCAAATCACTCCCCTCCATAGCTGCTGCACCTGCACTCCCTGGCAACCCAGATTCTTAACGGCAGGGCTGATTTATTCAACACTCATAACATTCTTAGGAAAACAGTACTTGTAATTAAGGATTAATTTAACTGTCGAACTTCTCAATGGCCCATATCACCTTATTTTCTAGCAACAGTTCAGCCACCTGGCAGAACAGGAGCCCCCGAACGAACGAACGACCTGTCAGGTTCCACCTGATATAGGATACACTGTGTAGTATGTCTGTGTGGCAGTTAGAACCAAGCCAGCAGATGCAGCAACGAATGCAGTAAAGGCCCAGGGACTGCTGAAATAAGTCTGCTGCCACTCAGCTATCCATTTCTTCCAGATGCTCTCGCATGCAATATTAATCTCTCTTTGAATTTCATTATAAACATTGGTACTGGGTTCTAGAGAACGGCCGATATGATTGAAGAGTTCCGCCACCTTCTGGTCAGGTCCAAGATAATTGGTAAGAATGCCCTTTGACCTCAACACTTTCACATCTTCAGCGTCATCAATGAGAGAATCTATGAAGCATATATAAGAAATGACCCAAGGTTCATCGAGAGAAACATCTGTTTCGTAGGCCACTAAGTTCAGGAGCATGGACCTGGTTGCAGATTCTATAGTAATTGCAGGAAGTTTCAAGGTTCCATAGAAAATTGATGAATGGAACTCGACATCCATCAAAGTGTTTGTCTTGCTAGGCTTGAAGTGGATCCCCACCTTCTGAAGATCCTTGGCAGAATAATACATATTGTGGCCATAGCTGCCCGACTTGGGTTTAGGGAAGAAAACCCTAAGACACGCACACAATCTGTAAATACAGCAGCTTCTTCGAGAGTGCTTGTGTTTTGCTTTTTGAGAACGTATGAACATGGAGTGTAGAAGTGCAAGAATATGGGCAGGCTCCTGATCATGGGGGAGCCGCTGATATCTTTCTACCTGCCTTTTCTTTCCGAACAGGAGTGAACTCATGAGCGAGGCGACCATTTGGCAGAGAAATATCACACCAGCAACCAAGATGCCAAAAAGAGGGGAGAAATGAATGGAGTGCTCTGCGCCTTGAATAATATAGAAAGGATAAATCAGGGAAGTGTAAATAAGAAGTAACAGGAGATACCCTCTAACGAGCCAAGAGAGCACCCACACTGGACGGCGATGATCGCTTTGTTGGAGAGTGTGGAGCGAGAGAAAATCACCGATGATTTTCATTCCTTGATCATTTCCATAGCAGCTCAAGCTCATCAAAGACTTCAAGACTGGAAAAGGGAGCTGGTTCTCCAGCAGTAGCAGGTCCTGCTTGACAAGGATAATTTGTCGATCATTCAATATCTCCAAATATTTCTTGTGCACGACAGTACCATTGATGAACTGGAGAATAAAGCAGCCATCAAGAAACATCATCCGGGTGAATTGCTCATCATCGAAGCATCGTATTGAGCACTTCTCGTAAAATCCCTTGGCATTCTCTGCCACCTTTTCAACCTCCCTGTATAAGATTTCTATGTCTTTCCCACTATCACGGACGAATTGACGTGCCATCTGAACCTTCAGTTTCTCCATCTCGAGGAGCTTGTTTTCACGATCCGTATGGTGATAAGGACCGATTGAGACCACCGAGGGCTCGTAGCATCCCTTGTTTTCATCCTTGAGCTTACCTCGAACCTTTGGAATCATTGGCCCTGGCCGTCGCTTGCTTTTAGCCTCTTCAACTCCCATTATGCTGCAAAACCACGAAGAACGGTCATTTGTTTGTGATGTGGTACCTTGTATTTCTGGCATGGCCATCGTCGACGACCCTTGCTTGCTTACAGGATCTTCCTGCCTGTTCGTCAACGGATCAACTCTAATTTCATTTAGCTGCATTTCGGCCACTGTTGTCAGCTATCACAGACTACTAAACAGGGCTCCTATCAATTGCTGAAAGACATTTTGCTGCAAAGTTCGTACAAATCAAAGTTTAACACCAGTAAACAAGAATTGCAGGTTATGTGGAAATCAAGCTTCTATATATGCTTGTTGTCCTTTCTCTATTGATGATACTAAAGTTCAGGTTTGGATTTGAGAAAACAGCACAGATTAAAGGACAGACATACTAAAGTTTAAAGGTTCAAGACAGTAGGGAAGGCGGCAGAACAGTGAAATCTAATCCAAAGTTATTCTATAACAGTGATTATAACATTATTCTCTCTCTTTATTAGATTTTAGTATAATTTAATTTATTGGTTGAAATAGCCGGTCTATAATTAAAAAAAATCTACTTCCGATTTTACAATTTAATTTTATATTTTTCATGTAGTATAAAAAAGAACAATTTTAACAATCTTTACCACAAGCATAGTTACAAACAGTCACTGAAACTTTAATAAAAAATTTAGGTATGAAATTTATATATATATATATATATATATATATATTCATTTATAATATATGATATATATATATATATATATTCATTTCACGCCTGTCTGCTGGAACTATATTTCATACCTAAAAAAATATTAATTGTGTAAGATTTTTTATTATAATATAAATTTAGATGAAATAATAAATCTGTGCAGAAATTCTGTGAAGTGCAAGTTTTCTAAAAACTATATGAATTTTAAATGGATATAAATTTATTCGTTTAGTAGGTTTCAATGAAATAACCAGTATAAAATTATCATTATCATTAAAAAAAAGCAAGAAGATTTGGATATCTGAATTATTGAATACATTGTATTAAGAATTAGTTCATTTAATAATTCATTTTAAATTAAACACAACAAACAAAATATAAATTGTGAAAAAACATGCATTAATCAAATAACAAAAATAAATAGTTAATTTTCTATCTCCAAAAAGAAGAAAACATAAATTGAAAATTCATCCCCACGTTACTGTCATTATCATTACTATAACAGTTAAAATTATTATCAATATTATTGTCCAAACAATAAAAATCATTAAATTGCTCTGAAGAATTAAAAAAAATAAGAAAAAATTGTCAAAAGAACAATAAAAAAAAATAATCACTAAAATTATCATTATTATTGTGCAAACAATAAAATCATAAAACCATCTTATCCGAAAATCATATAAAAATAATAGAAAACCAAAAAAAAGGAACAATATTAATTTTAAAATGATCACCAACATAAATTAAAATTTCAGAACTGAACCGAATAAAAATAAAACTCCAATAAAAAATAAAATGATATAAACTCAAAACAAAAATAAAAAATATAAATAAATAAATACGAATAAAAAATAAACATCTTCCAGTAAAATAAGAATAAGAATTGTGCGTTATGTGGAAATCAAGCTTCTATATATGTTTGTTGTAAATAAGAATTGTGCGTTACGTGGAAATCAAGCTTCTATATATGTTTGTTGTACTTTCTCTATTGAAGATACTAAAGTTCAGGTTTGGATTTGAGAAAACAGCACAGATTAAAGAACAGACATATATACTAAAGTTCAAAGCTTAGAGATACAGTGAAATCTAAAGTTATTCTATAACACAAAATGTGTGTCACGAGGATTCACAATACTTGCAGGGAAAGTACTGGCAACTCGACACACCAAATTTATTTATACAAATCAAGGTAAATATTTTTTAATTACACATTCCTTTATATATATATATTCAAAAAAATTATTTAACATCAATTTATCAAAATATCTGAAACTACAATAAAAATTATTTTAATTTTAATTTTAATGTTTTTAGACAAAAAAATCTTATTTTTTGGAAAGTATATTTTATAGGTTCAGGTAAACAAGTAAAATCTCAGTTGTTCCAAGCTCTTATAAAAAAATACACATCCTAACTTGAACTCAAACAATAAAAATAAAATTTAAAATTAAAATAAAATTTAAATTTTTCATAAATATTTTTAAAACACATTTCCGAAACTCCTACTAACTCCTAACTATTAATATTATTTTACAATGTAAAAAAGAAACGAGAAATAAATTTTGCTCATTATGGGTTTCGGTTGCACGATACTTGTGCTAGCGTGCGGACAGGCTCATTGCGAGTCATATATCTTTCTCAACGTGGCATGAGATTTATTAAAACAAATTTTGCTCTTTTCTATTTACTTTAAAGAGAAGTATGATATTTATTTATTTATTTATATTTTAATTCATTCACAGCATAAAATTGTCTGGACCAATAATCATTGCTTTGGACCATATTTTTATATATAAGTAAAACAGAACTTATTGGAATGATGCAGCTCATTTGTGGAGCCCTTTATGGCACTATGTTACTCCCACTTCTCCACGCAATTGCCCACATAGGTTGAGGCCAGAGACCACACCTTGCCGTGACGGATAAGATAACAATAACCTGTATGACCAAAATTCAATATCTATATAATATTTAGTAGATAATCTAGTGATAAAAATTTAAGATTAAAATATTTGATTTTTATGGTTTCAAATTTAAATTCAGTGATTACATATGATACTCACTGAAAACATATATGATTATTAATTTTAAAATTTATTAGATTAGTTAAAATACACGTAAGTAAGTTGATAAAAAAATTTTGAATAGTTATAGCCTTCATCACCATTATTGTTTTTATTATTATTATTGAGAGAAAAGAGGTAGGCAAGCCATTTTTGTTTTCCTTTCTTATCAACGTGCCAAACCCAATTGAAGCATCAAAATTGGCTTACCCATCGAGAATAGTCACACTCCGCCCCCCACCCGCTCCTTCCTTACTTTCCGGCAGTCTTCTTTTTTTTATTATTCCACACGTGAAATATCCTGAAAAATTAAAGCTATATAAAGAGTAGAAAGCAAGATGAGCAAACCACATGTGTATTTTTAAGATCAAAACAAACCCACGAAAAAAAGAGGAAGAAATGGCAAAATTGTTCATTGAGCAGGCAAAACAATATGCAAAGACAAGGCCAAGTTATCCACAAGAATTGTTCGAATTCATTGCCTCAAAAACACCCTCTCGTGACCTTGTATGGGATGTTGGCACTGGAAGTGGACAGGCCGCTCGTTCTGTGAGTTCTCTTATCCTCCTCTGTTTTTTTTCTCTGTTGACCGCAGCTTCTTTTTTCATTTTCTTTTCCTGTCAACTAAGAACAGATTAAAAAAGTTTATAAGAATAAAAACAAAAGACAAATTCAGGGGATGGAAGTGATTGTTAAATATGCCATCAGGATGACAATTTATGTTGTTTTTTGCTTAGGGTTGTAATGTTCTGATACAAGTTTGTTTCAGCTAGCTGGGATTTACAAGAACGTAATAGGCACAGACACGAGCCTGGAACAACTAGAATATGCGCCGAAACTTCCCAATGTGAGATACCAACTGACTCCTCCTGTGATCTCAATGGGTGAGCTTGAACAGACTGTGTCAACACAATCTAGTGTTGATCTGGTGAGTATTGCTCAAGCCATGCATTGGTTTGATCTTCCTGCGTTTTACCAGCAAGTAAAATGGGTGCTCAAAAAACCTCATGGAGTCATCGCTGCCTGGTGCTACACTGTTCCTGAAGTCAACGACTCTGTAGACTCTGTCTTCAACCCATTTTACACCGTCGATTCTGATCCTTATTGGGAACCGCAGCGTAAATTGGTCGACGACAAGTTTATGACCATCGATTTTCCATTTGAACCAGTTGAAGGAACTGACAATACAGGACCACTCAAGTTTGTAGCAGAGAAAATGATGGATTTAGATGATTATTTCACTTACATAAGGTCATGGTCTGCATATCAAACAGCTAAGGCAAAGGGTGTGGAGCTACTGAGGGATGATGTGATTGAAAGTTTCAAGCGTGCCTGGATTAAAGATGGGCAAAACCAAAAGGTTGTCAAGTTTCCTGTTCACGTGAAGATTGGCAAGGTGGGTAATGTATGAGATCGATATGGTTAAGGTCTCCCAGGGATGTGGCTAAATCACAAGGGCTTGAGATCCGCACAGAAGATTTTGAATTCGAATCAGAAATGCATCTTTGTAAGAGTCTGGAACCAAGATTTTATTTGTTCATCTGGAGTCCAGAATACATTTTCTAGGAAATAGAGTTTACTTGAATAAAAAAAAAATGAAAAATAAAGTCAGAGACTGGAGGTTGATATGTTTCCGTTTCTTTTAGCACAAATTTGTTCAGTTTTCCTTAATGAAAACTGCTCGGTCCAGCTTTTGTTGGTTTGATTCTAGAGTTCTTTTCAAGTCACCAAACTGAAGAAATAGTCCTTGATTTATGTTTATTTTATGATGAATGATGACCCGTTCACAGGGGTCCGGGCCAAAGATGTGGTAACCTCATGCAAGCCCAGAATTTCTGCTCGGATCTTTCTTCCCGGGTCAATGTTATATATATATATATTTTCTCTATAGCCATCATATAGCAGGTTGGTCTTTTTCTTTATGCTCATCCATGGTATCACAGAGCGTCACGCCTCTTATCTCTGGCAAACAGAGAGCGAACACACTACAATACAGAATCACCAAGCCAAACTCTCGCATGATAGAACCTAGGTAACTCCTCCCAGCAGAAATCAAAACTGGACTAGAGACAGCTCCAAGCACAAGCTCTTGTCTTACCATCGACAAGGCTGTGTTCCTAACACATGTTAAAAACAATTTTGGGTAAGCATAAATTCATGATTGCTGGATCAAGTCTTTTCAATGTTGCCATCTATAGCTGCTTCTTTGCGGCCTTGCAAGAAAAGCCAGCAGGGAGATTCGCTTGCGAAAAGATGTACTGATACTTCATACATAGATAGTTCTACTTGAAGAATTTATGTTGATATAAGCTATACCTGGCAACGATAATAGCCCTGAAACAAGAAATTCCAGCAATAGACCCCATTTGGCCACGCCATTTGCTTCCTACCTTTTCAGTGCATAAAACAAGAGCACTTGCTCCAGCTGATGCACTGCCCAGTCCACTTAAAAATCGGAAAGCATAATAGATCCATACGTTAGTGGAGAAAAAGGTTATGAGAGAAGCTATGGACATTGTTATACAAGAAAGCAGTACCAAGTTCTCTTGGCCAAGAGAAAGAGAAATGTTAGTGTTTGGTTAGCAGCCTTTTTTGGTGATTCGAACTTGTTGATTATTAGATCAATACGACTATGATATCATGTTAAAGAAAAGCTCAAAATAAAGCTCGAAATATAATTTATAGTATTTTTTAAGAGAGAAGACGAGTCATACAAAACAAGAGGTGTAAACAGAGTTGTGCTTGGTAGTAGTATGATAGAAATGATAATATCTAACCATTTTTCTCTGTCTCCACAACCAAACATCTCTATGCCCTGTTTTTATCTCTGTAGTAACCAAACACCATTGAAGTGCGGCTAGAGCAAAACAACCAAATAGGCAGCAGAGAAACAAAACAAACAAAAAAAAACGATGCCGGCAGAATGAAGGAGCTTGCACATTCAAGATCCCAATCTGATACGATTGTCTTGTAAGTGTTTCCATTCCAGGCCCAGGAAGACCTGGAAATCTCACTTATCTTAGTACTGAAGTTGCAGGTGCCATTGTTGATGCAGTTCCATGTAACGAACATCTGCTGTGCATCAAAGAACATTGATAACAATACAAGGGTGGATTGAAGTGTTGAGAATAATATAAATCATATTAGTCCACCTACAAGCTTGAGTGAATATTCTAATATGTATCGAGCTTGACCGCGAGTTGAACCACCATTATTTGATAAAATTAGCCAAGTGATGCTGAAGTTTGCCAAAAGCTCACTGGGTGAGAATAATATAAATCATATTATGACCTCACATAAACTAAATTTTTGAGATGATTCCAAAAGTGATATGGTCCATTCAAAATCTCAGATTAACGTTTCTACGATCGACCACCGAGTTTTCTGGCTCCGGGGGCAACAAAGGGCCTGAATCTTCCATGGTATGATTGCGATTGTGCTATCAGCTAGCAAGTGTGAGGATGAGCTGAAGGAAATAGATATGGAATGTTGATGCACGAATGACATTTTTGGTTAACTTAAAAACATATTGACATGTGTGTTTTATATTTTGAAAAGAAAGCAGTAAGATTAAAAAAAAATTAGTATTTTAGATTATTTTGATGACTTGATAGATATTAAGAATAAATTTTAAAAAATAATTTTAATATATTTCAAAATAAAAAACTTTAAAAAACAGTTATTACCATAATAACAAACTTTCAAAATATAACTCAAACACCTGAATTTAGAACCCCATGAAAGATTTATGTATGGTACATGGTTGCAAAACCTTAAAAGAATTGACTCCAAGCAATGGGTTGGGAGGGTTAATATTAAAATATGTTCCTGTCATTGTGTTTTAACATTGTTTTTTTTTAAATAATAATAATAAAATATAATTTTATTTTTATTTTATATTAAAAAAATAGTGTTTCTAGATCATTTTTATATGCTGATATCCAAAAATATTTTTTTTAAAAAAAATATCATTTTGATGCATTTCTAAATAAAAAAAACTTTCAAAAGCATACTAAAGCAAGGATATCAAAATAGCAAGTCAACATGTATTTACGTGTTATTTTAGACTAAACTCAAAAACTAATAAAATCAAATTTCACTCGTTCAAAATTGGTAAAATTGGTAAAATTTTACGAATTTACTAAAGTTGTGATATTAATAACCAAGTTAGTTTTGAATTTGACTCAGTAATTTATTCATACGAGAGAAAACTATATGTTTGAAATCATAACTGAAATCTACCAGAAATTTATGAAAAATAGAGATTTAGATTACATGTACAAATTTAATGAAAAATTTATTTTTATTATCATATTTTATTTATTTATTTAATGTTAAAAATTATTTATAATTAATTTTTTTTCTTACGCATTAAACATTGTTTAATATTTTATTTTAATTATTAGATTTATATTAGTTAATTATTAATTTAGACTCATTAGCTTGCAATCTAAAAGAGGTTCATTATGACTTATTATGATAAGAACAACCAAATTATCACAAATTATTGTGTATTTACTATCATTTAGCAATTTACCAATATTGAAAATTTTTATTTTAAATTTTTTTTATGCCATTGATTTCTTGATTTATATTTTTTTATTTATTTAGATCACTAATTAATTATAATATTGTTGTCTTATTTTATTAAATTTTAATATAATATAATTTATTAGCTGAAATTATCAATCTATGATTAAAAAAATTAATTGGAATTTTATAATTTGATTTCACATTTCTTATGTCGTATTTAAAAAAAAAATTAACAACCTTTACCTACTTTAATATGATTATATATATATATAAGTCAATAACTTGAAGTTTGTGCTTTTGACCGGACTCAAGTTTTTTAACAAATAAACGATAATCCTTGACCTCTGCTCTCCATCATCTTCTTTTCTTGCGAGCTTTCTTGGCTACAAAACCACATACATAAACCAACACAAACCTTGAATATAAAAACATACCTTAAAGAAATACACGAAAACCTCTTCAATTCAACATTTAATGGAAGCGAAGATCAGAGAGGTCTTCGAGTCCGTCGGTTCCTTCTTCTCTGGTGGTGACCATATCCCATGGTGCGACCGTGACATCATTAATGTAAGTATAATTGTGGGTTTTTCAGAATATTTTTTTTTGTCATTTTGGGCTTGAAATTTTAGTAAAAGTTGTTAATTTTAAGATATGTAGACTCAGATTTCATGTTCTACTCATGTTACTGTTTAGTCATGCTTTACTTCAAGAGATTTTTGATGTTTTTATTATTGTCCCGAGAGAGATTAAAACTTGGCGATGCTTTTGAAGATTTGTATTCTGGGTTATTCATGGATTGGTGATTAATGTTGAATATGAGAGGAATTCGAAGAAAGAGTGCGAAATTCAAGATAGAGAATACAGGTTTTGTGTTTTTAAGTAAGGTGCGATGGAAATCAATTTTGCTAAAACAAAGATCCATTGGGAGCTGATTCGCTTTTCCTTCATGTATGGTCTTTGTATCCCTTTAAGATCCTCAATTCATTCTTCTTTTTCATTTTGGAGACATTCCCTGTCAAGTCGTGTAAATCATCCAAATTTGCGTGGTTGAAAGTTTGTTAGTGTCATTTTTTGTGTGAATGGAATTATGTCATACTGTTTTTTGCTTTTGGATGTTTTATGTGTTGGTCTTTTTTTTGCCCCACTGCTACTTGTTCACCTGAATTTAGATTCGATAAATTCAGTGTCCTAGTTTGCTATAGAAGTTGTGTAACAGCTACATTTTGCGTGAGAAATGCGAACAGTTTTAATAGGCAACGGAAAGGAGGTGGGAATGCTTTTTCTCTGGAAGTGATTTGTGTGTGTGTTTCATTTTCTCCCAAGTCTTAGCTTTTACATCAGCCTTGCTGTTTAAAAAATACCGGTGGACCTCTAAGCTTTTGCAAGCAATGAATTTATGGGTTATTTCACTTTTCCATAATTTTGTATTTTGGTTAACACTGTTCTTTCGATGCCAGGGCTGTGAGAGGGAGGTTGCAGAAGCTGCTGAGGGTGACTTAGAGGAACTTAAAAGGGATACCATAATGCGATTGTCATGGGCTCTTGTTCACTCTAAACAATCAGAAGATGTGCAGCGTGGGATAGCTATGCTTGAAGGTGAGCGACTTAAATTGTGTTCCTATCCAACTTCATCAATCAATGCCATCATGTAGGACAAATTAGATTAAGTTGCCCCTTGTGCTTCAAAACAGAGTAATTGAGGATTTTAGGGTTGATTTGTACAAAATGTGTAAATTGTTCAAGATCTGAACATGTTTGGAGAATAGTGAAGTTGGTGCAAGGAGCTGATGATTTGAAACAGATTTTAAGCTTCAGGTTTTCAGGTACAGCGACTAAATATTGAAATGTGTGGTTCAACTTGAAAGGCTTTACTAATGAGGAAAACATTGTATAGGCATGCATGGTAATTGGAGAAAATGGATGGCATTCTGCTGCATAATTTTAGAGTTCTCATTTTCTTCAAAATTTCTTGCAGTTTATCCGGGGTATGCATTTTTAGGCAAAATCCCCATTAATTTCCGAGGGTTAACAGATTGCCTTGTCAGCCACCATGATCATGTCAGCAGTTTTTATTCCGCTTCAGTAATAACCCCCATTGTTGCAAGAATTTAGATTTGGAGTCTTGCAGTGATTGTGTTCCTACTGAAAAATTTAAAATCATTTAGGAAGTCCATTGCTTGCTACTACTGCAGTTTTGCAGATGGTGGGATGTTTTCAGTAACTTCTTGCTTCATTTGGTATCTCATTGTAAGCAAATGAAAATGTTATCCTTATGAACTAGCTACCAGTATCAGGAATAAAGAAGAAATCGTTTTTTAGAAAGAAGTATTTAAAGAAGAAAAGGTAAAAAAAACCAAGGGCATGACTGTGAATCCCTATTGGTTTCTATGTAGTTGAGGAACTGGCAGTCCTTGATCTGTCAATATTCATCCATTAGCCATCAACTTTTTTATGTAATTGCTTCTCCTTGCGAGTAAAATCCTTTTAAAGTTGTGCTTGCTCTCGTACATTCTAATTTCTATATCTTTATGTATAATTTGCATGCTCTTTCTGGAGCTAAAAACCCTGTTATTTGCAGCATCATTAGCAAATAGTAGCCCCCCTTTGCTAGAGAGAGAGAAGATTTATCTTCTGGCCGTGGGATATTACAGAAGTGGTGAATACTCAAGGAGCAGGCAGCTGGTGGACCAATGTTTGGAGGTCTCTTCTGTTTGTGCATGCATGCATGCTGCTTTCTTTTCATTTTTGGTTCTTTATTCTGAATTTCAACTTGTTGTAGATTGCACCTGATTGGACGCAGGCTTTGGTCCTGAAGAAGACACTTGAAGATCGAGTTGCTAAAGGCATGTTCATGTGTTGAATTTTTTTACTCATTAAAAGCAGGTAACATCTATCTGGATAAATTTCACAGGGACTTGTCTAAACAACACCGAAATTTGTTTGTCAAAATGCAGATGGTGTTATTGGAATAGGCATCACTGCTACCGCTGTTGGACTGATTGCTGGTGGAATCGCGGCAGCATTGGCTCGCAAGAAATGACAACTCTCAAACCCTACAATGCGTGTAAAAAAACATATTTCAAAAAGAAGAAGTTTCTCCTGTTGTTTTCAACTTTTTAAATAATTCTAGGTTGTGAACTATAGCATCTCCCAGTTATTTCTATGATACAAATGCTATGTTGTTTGTAGTTACCAAATAGGAGGCTTGAGCTATGAGGTGGTTCTACCATATGGCCATCTTTGAATCAATGAACTCTTTGTAACTAGATTCTAGTATTTGCTATGGCAGCAGCCTTTGACAATTTTGAAAATGCCAAATCAACCCCTGCATAGCGTGCAGTTCTTGTATCATACAACGAGGGCAAGATGGAATAAATCTTTGTTGATCTTCATACAGTGCGAGGATTGTTTCGTGTCTGTGTCGGTATGCCGGGCTAGCATTGTCTTATTCAGAAGACTTGAACCAGGTGGTGGACGATGCCAGACTTGAAGATATTGCAGTTTAAGGATTAGGTAAATCTTACTATATTTTAAATAGTATTTTTGTAAAAAAAAAATATTTTATTTTATTTTAAATTAAGTTTTTTTGGTATTTTTAGATATTTTGATGTATGAATGTCAAAAATAATATTTGAAAAATAAAAAATATCATCATAATATATTTTTTAAAACGAAAAGTAATCTAAATTGTATTTTCAAACAGACTGCATATTCTCCAAGAATTAAAATCTCTGATAAGAAAAACACCAGCAAATGCTCCATTAATCCTTCTAGCCATTGACGCTGCCTGGATCTACCATGAATGAGTGCACGTTCAGGCTTTTAACCTGCGAGTTTTAACATTTTCACTCGTTTATGGGTCAGTTGCAGGATTGTAATTCTCAACAGCTTTGCATCAAGGGGGCTCGTCAATCCCTCCCCTGCAGCTAGCCCCGCACCTTTAGCCAAGGACAGAGAAATGATTGTACGAACTAATTTTGTACAAAAATATTTATTACATGTGCTGCAAGCCTGCAAGTCAATTATTCTTCTATACATCACTGAAACTAGCAGATTGGCTAGATTCTTGAAAAGGGCAAAAAAAAAAAAAAACAGCTAAATGGTCTGAAAATCACATTTGGTCCTTCTACTCTTTTATTTTTATTTTCAAACCAGACCCTTCACTTTAACTTTTACCAAATCAACCCCTTTACATTCAGCTAGAAACGATATGAATAGGATACCCTTTTGTCCAATTATATTAGGCATCCAACTGGCCACTCATAGAGTAATAAACCTGGAGTAAGGGGATCGGTCATATCACCTTTAATGGAAGTAAAGGGGCTGAAACAATCAAAAGTAACAAGTAGAGGAACCAAGCATGCTATCATGCCTAGTTTTCTCAGTAAGCTACGATGAGACACAATTTACAGTGTGCACGAGTGTTGCTAGTTTCTCAAGGGTTATTCTCTCTCTTTTTTGTCAGATTTTGAAGGGTTAAAGAACAATAAAGTGGGCATCGCATGACAGTGACTTGACCAGCTCGACCTCACGTTGCAGGGGGGAAAAAATGAATCCATTTACAGTGTACACTGTAAATTTATGCTCGAGGGCTATGGTGGCCCAGCAAATTTATCATTTGTCCATTTCAACTTGTTTGTGAGGGTGCATTTCATGACTAGTGTACACACACAGAGACACGGATTTGGATCCTGCTGTTGCTCATGATTTTCTTCTGCTAGACCAATATATACTTGCCAGGATTCATAGCGTCTGAATAAACAAATATTTTATTCCCTGTTTATATCTTCTCGTGTCAACTCCATAACATTTACAGAAGAAACTTGACTCGAGAGATCAAATACTCAGGAGCTTTCCTGTTGATGATTTGATGCCCATATTTCTGTTCACAGCCAACCGATTCTATACACCGAGTATAAGATATCCATAAAGTATATTTCTTAGAGATGAAGTTTTCTACCTCATTTCTTACCTTCCCTAATAACAATTAAGAAACAAATAGCTAGCCATGCTAAGTTGACCTAACTTTACATGATCAAACAGGTTCACTGAAATAATATGATTTGAAAACCCTAGAGAAACCGGTGCCGGTGTGGAATTTATAAGGAAAAAACTCGTTCAGACAAGGAGGAAGGTATTTGAGATTCGAGCTCGACATGGGTATTTATAATGACATCTTCTTAGATATGTGTACATGAAGGTTCAGGCAGGTGTCGATGTTTTTAATTAAATAGGTTGTTATTATTTTTTGAATTCATTGTAAATACTTTCAAATATTAATGTATAAACTACTACTTATTAAATATCATTGATTTTTAATCTATTTTTAAAATTCATCAATAACAAATAGTGTTTGATATAAACTAATACTTATATATTTTTATTTTAAGAAAAATATATTTAAGATCGGCAAATAAAAATAATCTAAAGATAATTAAAAGTTTAATTTAAAATAAAAAATATTTTTTAAAAACATTTTTATAGTATTAACTGACTCGACTCGGATCTTAATTAATTTATTAATCAAAAGCATTGTGATAATTTTGATTACAACCGGACGTCATCGTGGCCCCACAAAAGGCACTTTTATGAATAATTTGTATCCATTCTTTGATCGACTAACAAGCAAAATAAGATCCAGGTACAATCATTTGGTGATTGTACTTGCTTTGCTTCTAATTTTAAGAAATTCATTAAAACCAATTACCAAATATTGATCATAATGTTGTTTTTTCTTTGATAAACTATGCGTGGATGATCATTCTCTTAAGCACCTGCCGACATATAAATTAAGTAATAATTTTCATAATTATTTAACTCGATTTAGCTTATAACACTGCTTAAAACTTGAATCTCGTATAGGTATTAAGTTTGATTGGCGTGGTGGTAAATAATTTAAAATATATCATTTCGAGTTTGTTTAATTGATAAAAATATGAGACAATCAGTTATTATTCATTTAACTCAGATTCATAAAAAATAAAAATAAAAAATTAAGAAAATAAAATAAAATAAAAAATAAAAGAACTTTCCAAATCTACTTTCCAGCTCTCCAGGACAGCATCATTAATGACATCTATCTTCCACTTCCAACTCACATGAAAGCTCTCTGTCACCAGCACGCACAAGTCTTCTTTCCCCAAGCTTTCCTCAAGAGTTCTCTCTCATACCTACAAAGCCACAGGCCTAACACTCAAACCAAAAAAGCAAGAGTGAGACTGGAGAAGGCAAAAGCTCTCCAACAAGCAAAACCAATCCAAAAAAGTTGAGCAAGCAGGAAGTAGCTTAAGATTGAGACAGAGATATCCATTTCTATTCATTCATGGGCTGTTCTGCTTCAAAACCAAATACCCTCCTCGCAAAGAATTGCCAACCTGAAGAAAACTTATCGTATGTCTCTCCCTCTAAAGATAAATCCATGTTTTCTCCACAATTTTCGTCACCAACTGTTCCTAGAGCTCTCTCTCTTCAAATCCCATTAGTCCATCACCCACCTTCGAGAAAAGGTGACTCCCATCACCTTGTGTCTCTAACTTCCACCACTTATGGCTCTCTTGTCCTCATCGACCCCAACACGAACACCCAAAACTCCTTCGACCCGCCACAATCACCAAGAAAATCTACCAGAAAGATACAAAAAACACAAAATAATCAAGACCCTTGTGAGTCTCTATCCCCTGACTCTGTCATTAACACTTGGGAGCTCATGGATGGTCTCGATGAGAATGATGGGCTTGATTTTGAAATGAACGACTCTTCTAAGCCAGGATCTTCACTTTCTGATCATTCTATTGAGCCTGTCTCCAAAGCTAGTTCTTTTCATCATCTGGGTTCTGATAAGTTTGTTAAAAAGCTGCATGATTCTTTTGATTCACTGAAGTTTGAAAAAATAGTTGCTGAAAAGCCTGTTTCATTGTCAAAGCCATTATGGAAGCATTTGTCCGAGGAATCATTGCTTTCAAAGATGGATCCTAATGTGGTTTCAAGTTACATGCGTGCACTGTCATCAAGGCAATTGGGGTGTCACAAAGAGTCCAAGGATGCAACATCAATGAATTCCAGTCCCATGAGTGATACTTTATCATGTAAAAAAGGGACCTTTTTGAATGATAAAGATGGCAAAATTGTTCTGTATTTTACAAGTTTGAGAGGAATCAGAAAGACTTATGAGGATTGTTGTGCGGTTAGAATGATATTCAGAGGTTTCAGAGTTGCAGTTGATGAAAGAGATATCTCGATGGATTCCACATATAGAAAAGAGCTGCAAAGTTTGCTTAAAGGGAAAGCAATGATCCTGCCACAAGTTTTTATTAGAGGAAATCATATTGGTGGTGTGGAAGAAATCAGGCAGCTAAATGAAGCTGGTGAATTGGCAGCGCTGTTCGAAGGCTTTCCTGTTCAAGATCCAAGGTTGGTTTGCGAGGGTTGTGGGGATGCAAGGTTTGTGCCATGTCCAAATTGTAATGGAAGTAGAAAAGTGTTTGATGAAGAAGAAGAGCAACTGAGTAGGTGCACAGATTGCAATGAGAATGGCTTGATTCGTTGCCCTGGTTGCTGCTCATAGACGATGCTTATAATTAATGCATTCTTGTTTTGCTTGCCTACAACATTGCCATTGAAAAATATTTATCTTCACTATCTTTATATTTTCTTGCCATATTTGTTAAACTGTTGGCTATTATTCCCTCCTTGTCTCTTTAACGAGGATGCAATGAAAATCAACATTTTTTGTGCTTGTTCTTGTTTCTCTCTTTAGTTACTGTAATCTCTTGTCTCTTTTGTTGAATTTCCACCTTACCCTTTTTTTGTTTCATCTACTTTGTTTGGTGAATCTATTCATTACTGTAATTAGTTTCTTCATTATTAATCTCCACTTTGAGCAATGTACTGAACAATTAATGAGTAAATATCACAGGTGGGGGCGATTGGCGATATTATTTGGTGATGAGAAACTCTCATTACGTTTGCTGGTCCACAAAATAAATGCTAACATGTGCAGATTGAGTGACTGGAAAACACGAAGCATGTTATCTGCTCTGCCAACATCTGAAGAAAGTCTTTAAAAGAAAAGGGAAATGGCCATATCAGTGGGGTTCAGAATTGCATATGATGAACCAATCTCAGATCAGCCAGCTTAGGTAGCTGCGATGGTATCAGTGAGATGAAATGATTTGTGAGAAACGGTGATAAGATCGCCCCATGGTGTCCATTTGTCCGAGTTCGGCTTGCCATCACCCATGATTCTTACCGTTTCTTTACTAATGAAGACAACAAGGACAAGGAAAATATATTTCCATGTACTTTCTTATTTGTTCTGGAAATGTCCGATTTATGTCTTCATCTTTGTCTCTTCAACTAAACATGATTTTGTTTCTTCTGTATCTGTCATTTTTGCTCTAAAACACAGACCAACACTACTGTTACAGGTATGTTTAGTGTTTGAACTTAATCTAGATTTCGAGCGAGGGCTGCAGCTGCCTTCAAAATCTCATTCCATCTTCAAAATCTAGAGAATGGAGGAATGATGAATCAAAAAAGAAGCATCGTGGATTTTTCAATTTGTTAACATGAGAGTTAAAATGCGGAATCTTTGGCAGCATCATAGTGGAACACAAACATGCCGTACAAGGATTCAATTCTTGCTTGCTACAGATCAAAGCTATATGCAGGTACATGAGCTGTGACCCAGTGGTAATGTTCACTCCAGCTTGCCAATCCGTATGGCCTACGCCCAAGTCTGTAAATTCTGTTTTGATTGGTCAATTGAAATAAAATATTTTGATTTTGAAGTATTTTGACATGTAATTTCAAAATTGTATTGTTTATGTATATATATATATATATATATATATAAAATTAAATATATTAGTTTTTTTAAAAAAAAGTTCAAATTCAAAAATAAAATTATTTAGAATTGTGCAATTTAATCTAAAAAAACACAATAAAATAATTTTTGTGAACAAAATTATAAATATGTATAATATTACGAGAATGCAATCATCAATCTCGCAAGTTTATTATATTCTCTCATTACTCTAAAATTTTAATATAATATATATAAATATATCAAGAGACTTCTCATAAAATTTCATCTCAATCTAACAGTCAAATTAATAACTATGATTGATATTATCAAATTATTCATTATTAAAAATTTGGCCAAAACAGCAAAGATGAAATGATACAGTGTGTTTCGGTCAGTATATAACCGAAAATACAGAATGGATCAAAATTTTAACTGAGATAATAAAAACATTATTTTATCTTGTTTTATTAACCAACACAAAACGAAACCAGCAACCCTGCCTAGGCCTAAGAATGCTTTCAGCTGATCACTTGTTGTCAACTCAGTTCATGGCTAAAACTCAACTGGGACTACATGGATCATGCTATCATCAATCAGATTGAAGAACTGATCATGAATGTTAGAACTGATAGAAGGAAATAGATAATAAGAGTCGACAAACAAAAATCTTGATGCACAAAGCTGCTTTAACCCTCTGATGAAGAACCTGTCTCTATGGAATTGAACAAATCCAGCACATCAAATTGCTTCACTGCCTCTACAAGACACCCCGCTCTATCTCACAGTGACGAGTGGCCACTTGTGAAGAAACTGATCCAAGTTGCACAATAATGAAATTCAACGACAATGGTGGTTGAGAATGGTGATTGAAATGGTTCTTTAACACTTTTTAGGTCAATCAACCAAGTATAGGGGAAGAATAAACACCAGAGGATTTATGATTGGTCCCATTTTTTTAAAAGGAATATTACTCTACTTCCTATCCATCCAGCTCATAATATATGGAAAAGAGATTAAAAAGTCTGTCTGTCTGTCTGTCTCAACTCTTTGAGTATTTATTATAACAATGAATATTATTTTCCTACATGATGTTTAGTGTGTTCTAGAAAAATATGTATTTATTTTATTTTATTTTTTAATATTATATTGATTTTGTATTGTATTATCGCACTCTCATGACATGAATTGCGAGTTTTGTGAGTTACCCTATCGGCTAGGTTTTTTTCCCTTCCTTATTTAACTTTTTAATTCGAGTTGACTCAAATTATTTTCTTGTGTTTTTAATTGAAATTTTTCTTCATTTTATCGTCCAAAATTAGATTAATTGATAATTGAGTTTTATAATTTGATTCGATTTCTTTTCTCTACGGATATATCGGTCTTATGATCAAAGTCTTAGGTTTAAGTAGTTTAAACCCCAGTTAAATTAGGTCATTTTTTTTTCTTTCTAAAAGATCATCTCAGATTCTCAATCTCATATCCTTCAGCGTTGGATTTGCCTTTTATTTGGTTTTCTTTGTTGCATAACCTGGGTTGTAGGTTTGAGAATTATATCAAGTCTCCACCATGTTGGCCAAAGGAAGCGCCTTAGCCACCAAGTCTCTAGGCGTTGGTCAGATGAGAGGATTTTCTTAGTAAATCCACAAGGAAGCCCTGGTGAATGGACATGTTTTGGTTCCAACAAGCTCCCCACACCCACAGATACATTGTTTTACACGCGTTTAAAAATATTTTTATTGTTTTTAAATTATTTTTATATGCTATTATCAAATATATTTTTTTAAAAATATATATAATTTTAATGTATTTCTAAAAAAACTTTCAAAAATACTTCCAACCACATTTCCACGAAGTTCTCTCTCGTTACCAAAAGACTCTGTTGGATGAACTGGTGCAAGGATTCACACATTTTGATAGAGGAACGTGCATGGAGGCTGGGACGTGCATGGAAGGAGGTTGGTTGTGGGTTAGAATCCAGGGAGTATGCTGTTAGCAGGACTATTCAATTGATGGGATGGTGCTGAAATGGGGAGTTGGATAAGTAGTCGCATCCTTTCCGTTATTTAATTCTTAGTGCAGCTTAGGTTTATGGATTCCTGTTTTTAATTAAGGGTTGTTAACCGCTCGTATTGGTGTATAAAAATCAATGGACGAATTAATTAAGGGCATGATCTCTCTCTCCCTCTCTCCTGTTCTTCTTTCTTTTCTTCTCCACTTCGCTGCTTTCAAATTCTGCATAGCACATTTGGAAAAACCTCTACCGAGCCACAATGTTGTAGGAGTAACAAGATCTATATGCCGGAAATAAAAGAATCTTTGATCTTAAAAGAGAGACATCATGCTTGATATGGTGGCTTTGGTCTGTTTTTGTCTAAGCAAAGCAGGAGTGCAGAACAAAATTAGTAGGATTAGCAGTACTGAAAATAATTAATTACACCAATTACAAGATTCAAGAAATCCAAATGGCCAAAGCAACCCAGCGGCTTTCTTGCTAATGGCATCTTCTCCTATCTCTTGGATTTTGCTGTGCCAGAGTACTGTTACAAGGGGATCTGGGGAGTACTTTGTTTGTAAAAAATGAAGGAATGAGTATGTTTTGGAGGTTTAATGGAAGCTTTGGAGATAAATAGCAGTGGTACAAGTGAAGCAAATTTGAAGAGAAGAGGAGGAAGACACTGGTTTTACCAGTCGTACAATATAGCTAGCTGCGCTGTAAAGGAATTATCTTATTAAGTGAAACCCCAAAATATGATTTATATTATTTTCTAATATACCCTCTCAAGTAAAAGTCATTTGGACTTGAAACTTACAAGCTCATACTATCCTGTGCTTGATTTTTATTAAATAGAATGGAGATAATGAGATTCAAACTCGTAACTGTTAGATCAAGAAGACTCTAATACATTATTTTACTTAAAAAATTAAGTTTATAGGTGAGATGGTTAAGGGAGTTTATTCTCTAACATGCATTTTCCTTGCTGAACAGGTGATTGGATCTGGATCAAGTTTCTTGATTAAGCCCATGTTACAGCCTACAGCACAACAGCTGTTCCCACGAATTGGTTCAGGTCAGGTTCATTCAGCTAAGGAGCTCGTATTAGCCAGCAACACGATTGCTGCCTCAAAGGATTAGTTCAGGCTCAAGCAGTTAAGGTCTTTAATTCGAATCTCTTAACTAGATTCTCAGTTAAGTTGTATTTCCATGTCCAGTTAGTCCCACCCACACATGTACTCGAAGAAGATAACTCTACCCCATTGGAACTGTGTCATTTAATGGTTTTTGCATAAATTTGTGACACAAACAAAAAGGTTAAAAAAAGGGGTGGGGGGGCATAAATTCCATTTCTCATAATGTGACAAAGGCAGAACTGAACTCGATATTTCATTTCATATCTCTGATGCTTTGCAGGAGCAAGGATTACTAAATCTTGCACAGTACTTCCAAGAACAGACTAAATCTAATGTACCGTTCCTTGGTATATTTACAGTGCCCCCAATCTATATACAGATCATAATCGCAACAGTTCAATCATCAACGAAATAGAAAAAACAACTGAAACATAATTTTTTTTCTTTCAAATCTCATGCCTTGAAAACATTTGGAATACAATTGTTGTCAGACAGAATTCTGGTCACCAAAATTCTGCTAGTGTGTTATTCACTGTCCGAGCTACAAAAGATAAAGAGCTCCAACTTCTGCTAGAATCATCTGCTCTGTATCTTCTTACACTTTCTGTGAAATGATTTTCGAAAGTCAAATTAACTGAGATAGACAGTCACCAATTGTATTGTGGATGAAGTGAGAAACAAAGGTTCAAGTGTAAGCAGGATTCAGACTCGACTAAGCAGCTAGGAAGTAGGAACTCGAAGAATCATATCTCTGGCATATGAACAACTTTCAGTTTATTTAAATAATTTGTCAAGGTAATGAATGCCACTCTGTTTATGATTGTATTTTGTTCTCTGCAAAAATTTGAAAGATTTACACTGACAATGATGGCCAGAACAATAGCCAATTAAGGTTTCAGGCAAGCAATTTTGCAGGTGAACTTCAGAGTGCTTTTTCTATTAAAAAAAATATGTATCATTACTTTCAAGTGCATGAGTAAATTAGACTAATCCAAGAACCAAAAAACAAACAATTTCTCACTTTTGTTAAGATTACCTTAAGAAGACAAGGCCATATGCTGCAAAGATGTTTGAAAAGAAGCTATAACCAGATTATGAGGATCAGAAAAAACACTGGATAGGGTCAAACAAACCATATAGACCAACATGGAAACCATGTCATGCGACTGCTCAAGAATGCAAAGTTCCTCTATTGAAACCAACAAAAGCCTGAAGCAATGGAAGAACCATAAGACCACCTATGAGACCAACCAAGTTATTAAGAACCTAGTTTTCATTCACATTCGATACGTGTCGCTAGCAATCCATTGAAAAGGGTAATAGTCCATTGTCAACAAACCAACTGGAGAACTAGGACTAAAATTCCCCAAAATTTGCAATATGGAAAGCAACAACTGAGCTACATACTAAAACCATTTCCCAACCTACCTTAAGAGGATCAGAATGAGACCACAAACATTATGTAAGCTTTCCTAGATTGTTACCACCACCACCACCACGATTCATGAAAACCAGAAACACGTACAAGAAAGATCAATTTGCCAAATTTTGAAGTTCATACCAAGGCATGTAAAAGGAGATGCACAGCACACATAACAAAATACGTGTCAGGTGAGACAACATCAGGTTCTGTTGAGATCGTGGACATTATGGGATGAGAAAGCAAAGTTTCCCGAAACCATGCCAGAGAAACCTGGTAACAAGACAATCATGGATAATCCCATCTCTGTGGTGCTGGACCACCCCCACCCCCACAAGTCTAATGGGTCAAGGAACAAATCAGTTTAACTTACAATTCCATTCTAGTTTCACTTTTTTGTCAAGACCAGCTCTTTCCTATGTCACATTCAAAGGAAGTTCTACACCAAGCAAGTACTGAAAACTACATGAACTGTAAAATTAGTCTCCTTTTCACCAACAATTTGCTAGACAACACGTATATTTCAGAAGACACAGACACAGACATAGACAGAAAGCCATGCTACCGACAAGATGAAGGTCATCATGCACCCAACAGTTATTTATTAGCAGAAGCAGGAGATAAAGAAGAAATTGAATTGCATGAAAAATCATATGCCGTTCAAGACTAGTAAGAGAAAATAACACAAAACCACCAATATATTTTTTAAATCCCAAAAGTTAAGCAGCTGTGGTGGAATTAAACAAGAATCACAATTTATCAGATTGATTAAATAATTGAAGCCAAAGTATCAAACAGAAACCCAGTAAAGAAGAAGAAAGATATCTGGGGTGGACAATAAAGAAACAGCAATTGCCGGATTGAATTATATAAGAGAAAGAAATTGCAGGTACACAAAAGATACGGCAATAGGCAAGGCAAAAAGAGAGAGACACCTAGTTTTGAAGGAGGGGGATCAGCCAACATGAAAAGGACCAATATCTCCAGTTCTAAGAGAACTAGCAAGCTCATCAGCAACAATCAAGCAAGTAGAAACCAATCCTATGAGTCCCACCCACACCATATTTGCAATCCATATAGCCATGCTCCATGGCATTGCCATTTCTCCTCTCTCCCTCTCTCTCTCTTGCTTTCTTTCCTTTCCTCTCCCTTTTAAGACACCAAGTCCACTGTTGTGTTTTCAGCTTTCAAGGGAGAAAGATAACCCCATTTCAGGATCAACAACCTGTTGTCTAAAGTTGCTATTTACAGATGGTGAAGTCAAAGATTGGAAAGACTTTGCGTGTATTTTTATATCGTGTATTTTATTTTTATAAGAAAACACAACCTCTTGACAAAACAATTGATAAGCTCCAAATGTATTTTAAAAATATTCTTAAAACAATTTGAATTTGATTTAATATTTTATATTAGAGGTTAACATCATTTTATTCTTGATAATTATTTATTAAATTTTTAATAAGATTCTTTGACTTATTAGTTAATTAATTATTATTAATAATAATAATAAATAGAAATAATGAATTACGGTCCATTCAAATTCAATAAAATTTCTTAATATGTTAGTCGTTGTAAATTTAGATTCGAATAATATTTATTAATTAAGTAGGTTAATCAATAAATACAATTTTAAAAATAAAATGACGTTAGTAAATCATTTAAATAGCTAATTGTTTTTGGGAAAATTATGAATAAGAATTCATATAAATTATCATTTTTATCTATCATAATTGTTTTTCAAAATTCTTTTTTTTTAATCAAAAAACCTGATTTATAAAGGTGATTATATTCCTAAAATCTTGTTCTACTAAATAAAAAATGCAATTAAAATTTATTTTGACCGTGATTAGTCTATTAAGTAATCCTTTTAATTTTAACTAATCCTTTTAATTTATAATTATGATGATTATTAATTAATCTAATAAGTTAAGAAATCCTATAAAAATCCAAAAGGATTGTGTTTGTGAATAAAATAATACCAGAATTTTCTTAAAATAAAACGGCAAAAGACTTTATATATAATTTTTCTTTTCTTGTTTGCTGGGGTTGATGGTCTTGTAAGCAAGGACAGTGCTCTGTTTTGGGACATGGGTTTGGCGGCAAACTACCTCCACTGGCAAAAATAAAAATAAATAAATAAATAATCTCTGATGTTACAATGAAAGCTAAGGCGGGCCATCTCAGACAAAAGCTTTGATTGGCAAGTGAAAGCCACGTGGCATGGTGTACAAGGATTCTGCTCTTGTTGAGTGAAGCTAATTCAATCATTATTTCTTTTTTACTTGTTCGTGCAAGGAGACAACGAGACCCTTGCTAATAAAAGCATCGAAGAAAGAAAATAAATAAAAATAATATTTTTCTTAAGAGCCCTAATACGGCTGCTTACGACCAAGACCAACCATCGGATTTCACTGCGGGCCATTTTATTGGACCTTATATGTCCAGGACCGATTGTCCAATAGAAAGGCCTGTGATATAATGGCCTGAGCCCATAACTTAAAGCAAATTCCCGCTCCCTTCTCTTTTCATCGTTCCATTCAAATTTCACCCTCTCTCTCCCGCTCTCTCCACCTCAACAAAGAAAGAAGATCCCAAAAGAGAAGCAGAGAACCTCTCTCTCTCTCTAAGAATGGCTCCTTATTTTGTGTTTCCACAAAATCTAAAGTCCTTAGAAGAAGAAAACGATGACAGTCGTCTCCACGTTCTGAACCCAACCGACGTCGCTTCTCTCCGTCTTCCTGAAGTCGAAGAATTTGTCAAAGGTCAGTTCTATCCCTGCTCGATTCCACTTATTAAATTTATGTCCTAGGGATTTACTTCGTTTAAATTTGGAATTTCTTGTTTTTTTCTTATGGTTAAAATTTCAATTAAGTTGGAAGGTAAGGATAGAGTTTTGGTTGTGTCTCGATAAAGTGCGGGAAAACAAACAAATATTATATATATATATATATATATATATATATTTCAGTGAGCCGTTAATAAGGTACAATTAGCTCTTAACTTAGCTGTTTTATGAATCATAGAGTTAAACACAAAGATCTAATTTCTATTGAAACTTCTTATTTTTTATAGGATTGGGTGTTTAAAAAATGTGATTAAAGTGCTCAATTCAGACGCTTTTTAAGAATTAATTTTAAGGAAACGAGAAATAATTTTAATTGTGAATGGAATCTTGAATTAGTGATGGAAAATTCAATTTTCAAGTGTTCAATTTTGTTTTATTTTTCAGACTGATTTTTTTTTTTGGTGGATTAGGAGTATCCTTTGATTTGTCGGATAAAGAGATATTCTGCATCGAGGAGCAAGAAGTGTTTGATAATGTATATTCTGTAGTTAGGGGATTTTCTAGTCTAACTCCATCTGGTAAAGTCAATCTTGTGGAGAGTCTTCGGTCGAATCTAAGTGTTTTACTCCCAAATGTGGATTCTCTCTTGCGCGTTTCTCAAGGTCAGGATGATGATAATGACAATGAGAATGAGCCTCCTCCAGTGCTTGATCGAGTTTCTTCTTATCGAAATGCTCTTAAAATTTATACGTTTTTCCTCTTCAGTATTGTTCTATCTGAGGAGTCGAGTGCTAGTTCAAATAACAAAACTAAGGTAATCCATTTGCCATTATGCTACTTGAGGGTTTCTTAAGGTGTGAAAGTGATACTGGGTTTGGTGTTTTATTTATTTGAATTTTGTGTGTGCCTGTGCGTGTGACTTGTTGGGTGTGATATTGTTGTTGGTTTGGTTTAGATGACAGGGGCTAATAGGAAGAAACAATTAGTACATTCATGGAATTGGGAACCGCAGAGGGGCCGGATACTTAATTTGATTGCTAATTCACTAGAGATCAACCTCGCGTTGCTCTTTGGATCGACAGACCCTGATGAAAATTATCTTTCTTTCATCACAAAGTAAGCTTACTTAATAACGTAGTCCAGCTATGTTTGACTTTGACTTGCCATAATTAGGTTTTGGTTTTAAGTTTGAAATTTTCCGATTTGGGGTGTCACAGAAATGCATTTGGTTTGTTTGAGAGTGCAACACTTATAAAGGATTCTGAGACAAAAGATGCCCTTTGCCGAATAATTGGGGCTTGTGCTACGAAATACCATTATACAGCACAATCATGTGCTTCAATCATGCACCTAGTTCACAAATATGACTATGTTGTTACCCACATGGCTGATGCGGTTGCTAGGGCTGAGAAGAAGTATGCTGATGGCACCCTTGCCAGTTCTTTGGTCAGAGAGATTGGGAGGAGTAATCCAAAAGCTTACGTGAAAGACACTGTTGGGGCTGAAAATGTCGGGCGTTTTCTTGTAGAGCTTGCTGATCGGCTACCAAAGTTGATTTCAACTAATATTGGGGTCTTGGTCCCGCATTTTGGAGGGGAATCTTATAAGATAAGGAATGCTCTTGTTGGTGTTCTAGGGAAGTTGGTGGCAAAGGCATTTAAGGATTTTGAGGGTGATGTCAGTTCTAAATCTGTCCGTCTCCGCACAAAACAAGCCATGTTGGAAATCTTGCTTGAGCGCTGCCGAGATGTTTCTGCTTATACCAGGAGTCGGGTTCTTCAAGTTTGGGCTGAGCTATGTGAAGAGCATTCTGTTTCAATTGGTCTGTGGAATGAGGTTGCTGCAGTTGCTGCTGGGAGATTAGAGGATAAGTCTGCGATAGTTAGAAAAGCCGCATTAAATTTGCTTATCATGATGTTGCAGCATAACCCTTTTGGTCCTCAGCTTCGAATAGCTTCATTTCAAGCAACGTTAGAACAATACAATAAGAAGTTGAATGAGCTTGAACCGGATAAATGTGCAGAAAGTGTTTTGGATGGATTACAATCTGATAATGAGACCTATGATGGAGGTGAGGTGCATAATGTGATTATGGAAGAACCAGGGAAGGAACAGCAGGAGAGTTTAACTGACAGTGTGCCTAGTCTGGAAGAAGGGATTCCTCAGAAGGATAGCTCAGTGCCAGATATTGGGAACTTGGAGCAAACCAGGGCTTTGGTTGCATCTCTGGAGGCTGGCTTGATATTTTCCAAGTGTGTATCTGCCACAATGCCTACGCTTGTTCAGTTGATGGCTTCATCTTCTGCCACAGATGTTGAGAACACTATTTTGTTGCTGATGAGATGCAAACAGTTCCAAATTGATGGTGCCGAGGCTTGCCTCCGCAAGATGTTGCCATTGGTAGGTTTTAATTCTGATCATGCCTGTGAAATAGTTACACTGCAAAGATGATATATTCTTAATTTTAAGGTTGTCTACTCTGTACTTTTATTTTAAACTGTTGAAATTAATACTTTTATCAATGCTGGCTTCTGCAGGTATTCTCTCAGGATAAATCCATCTATGAAGCTGTGGAGAATGCCTTCCTTACAATTTATGTCCGGAAAAACCCAGTAGATACTGCTAAGAATCTTTTGAATCTTGCCATAGATTCAAATATCGGAGATCTTGCAGCTCTGGAATTTATTGTCAACGCATTGGTTTCCAAAGGTGATATCTCCACAAGCACAGTGAGTCCCTCTTATCATATGATTTTGGAGGGTTTAGTTGCTTTTAGTAATTAATTCAAAGTTAAAAGGTGTTACTTTATATTCTCTTACTTAATATTCATCTGTTCATGCCATATTTATATCGCTCATAAAGCGTTTGTTTATGCAGATATCAGCATTATGGGATTTCTTTTGCTTTAACATTAGTGGTACTACCGCAGATCAAAGTCGTGGAGCGTTATCAGTCCTTTGCATGGCTGCAAAATCTTCCTCTGGAGTTCTTGGCTCACACTTGCAGGATATTATTGATATTGGCTTTGGCCGTTGGGCTAAAGTGGACCCTTTGCTTGCCAGGACGGCATGCATTGCCATTCAGAGATTGTCAGAAGAGGACAAGAAAAAGTTGTTGGCTAGTAATGGTAGCCGTGTTTTTGGCTTCTTAGAGAACTTGATTAGTGGTGTTTGGCTTCCAGAAAACACATGGTATGCTGCTGCTGATAAAGCAATAGGTGTCGTATATACAATTCATCCCACTCCGGAAATTCTAGCTGCTGAGCTTGTGAAGAAGTCTCTTAGTTCTGTTTTCATTTGTAGTGGAGGAGACGACTTGCAGAATGATATTGAAAGTGGTAGTGCTGATATTCTTACAACAGTTCAAGTAGCAAGAATCAGTAGATATTTATTTGTCGTAAGTCATGTTGCCATGAATCAGTTACTATACATAGAAACCTGTGTCAGGAAGATCCAAAAACAGAAGCTGAAGAGGGATAAGTTGGGAGCTGATGGACAGAATGCTCATAATAATGGTATAAGAGAAAATGATACACCAAAGGTAGGTTGAAAATTTTGTACTATACATCATTTGCATGTACAATAAACTCCAGCCTTTTAATTTGGAACATCTCTCTGACTATTTATTGCAGGATATCAATGCCGAGCTAGGTGTTTCTGCTTCTGAAGAAGCTATTCTTGATACACTCTCTGAGAGAGCAGAGAAAGAGATTCTTGCTGGTGGTTCCAATGAGAAATATTTGATAGGGCTTTGTGCACCTTTCCTGACAAAGCTTTGCAGAAACTTTAGTTTGATGCAAAAGGTGATTCTATTAGCTTTTCTGGCTTTACAATGCCTTCACGCTTGCTTTCTTCTTTAAGAGATTTGTGTATTACATGATGCAATCATCATATTTTGTTTTCCATGAATAATGAATATCCTCAATGTTTCAGTGAAACTAACAGGACTTTACGTTTTTCAGTATCCTGAACTACAGGCATCTGGAATGCTTGCTCTTTGTCGATTTATGATTATTGATCCAGATTTTTGGTGAGACCTCCCCCTTCCTCTTTATCTCGCTTTCACTCATGAAGATCTTACGCCTAACTTCTGGGTGAATGTGTTCTCAGTGAGGCAAATCTCCAGCTTCTCTTCACAGTAGTGGAAAGTGCATCATCAGAAACTGTTCGTTCAAACTGCACTATTGCTCTTGGAGATTTGGCAGTTCGGTTTCCTAATCTGTTAGAACCATGGACGGAAAACATGTATGCTCGCTTACGGGATCCTTCGGTTTCTGTTAGGAAAAATGCTGTGCTGGTGCTTTCACATCTCATATTAAATGATATGATGAAGGTCAGATAACCTGCTAATCTCTTTCACCGTTCTTTCTCTGCTATTTTAGTGGTGCAATATCTGAGTGTGGACATTTGCTTATCAGGTTAAAGGTTATATAAATGAGATGGCTATAAGATTAGAAGATGAACAGGAGAGGATTTCAAATCTCGCTAAACTTTTCTTTCATGAGCTGTCAAAGAAAGGTAAAAATGGATACTTGACTAGTAATGCCATGCTAAGTCAATTGATCATTTGTCTTGGAAAATGGATGCTGAATTGTTTTCATAACTATAATGCAGGAAGCAATCCTATATATAACTTACTTCCAGATATTCTTGGCAAATTATCCAACCAGGAGCTGAAAAGGGAGACTTTCTGCAACATCATGCAGTTTTTAATTGGGTCCATAAAAAAGGTATAGATGCTTAACTGAGTTGATTTAGCAAGTATTTGCCCATAACGATGACTTGAACATTATACTTCCCTCTCCCCAGGAAAAACAGATGGAGTCTCTTGTTGAAAAGCTTTGCAACAGGTTCTGTGGGGTGACAGGTATGTCTTTGTTCATTATATTTCTGTACAGTGTTTACCAGGCTGATGTGATCGTATGGTGTCAGATCATACTAGCCTGCTTCACAAAGGCATTATTTGTATTATGCAATAGTACACTGGGTACCACTGGCTGGGCAGATCTGATCTTATTCAAACTTATTCGTTAGCATTGATTTTAATGATTAAGTGATTTATGAATTTTATATGGTACATGTGCTGCACCATACTTGCAAATTCATCTATTTCAATTATTGTCAAAATTTGTTCTAAAAATCATCGCTCACGTAGATGCTTGAAATCTTATCTCCTTAATAAGCATGCGATTGTAAATGTACTCTCATTTCCTTGTGCATGGATGGAGATGCTTATTGCTTTTTCATTTTTAATTATTATATACAAGTGTATGCAGATTATTCCTGGGCTACAAGGTCCTCTAATCTTACACTGCCTGCTTTTAGGTCGAAAAAGAAAAACATGCATGGATGGAGATTTTCCTTTTGTTGTCATTAAGTTCTTGATTTCTGGTTTTGTATAAAGCTTTATTTTGATCTCTCTCTCTCTCTCTCTCTCTATATATATATATATATATATATAGTTCAAAGATGATTTTCGCTTACTGTGTGGACTGCTCTATTGCTGCAGATACTAGGCATTGGGAATACATCTCGTATTGCCTCTCCCAGCTGGCATTTACTGAAAAGGGAATGAAAAAACTCATTGACTCATTTAAGACGTTTGAACATGTCCTGTCTGAAGATTCTGTCATGGACAATTTTAAAAGCATAATCACTAAGGTATTGGCTTCCTGTAATCCTGTTCCTCTTCCCATCTCCTAGATTGTAATAATTTAATGATATGCTTTCCATTTTCTGTATGTGCAAATAGGCTAAGAAGTTTGCAAAACCAGAACTTAAATTGTGCATTGAGGAGTTTGAGGAGAAGCTTACTAAGTTCCACATGGAAAAGAAAGAACAAGAAGTGACGGCAAGAAATGCCCTAATTCATCAACAGAAAATCGGTGGCATGGAAGGTTTTGCAGTGGCTAGAAATGAAGGCGAAGTGAGTGAAGGATCAGATATTATTGAAGGTTGGTAAAGTAATTTTTATTATTATTAGTGGGTGGGGGGGGCGGTGCTAGTTTGGAACTTTCCAGATTTTCCTAAGACATTCATTTATATATTTTGGAAGCTTTTGAATTACCTAGTTAAAACCATGTCAATGACACTCATGATACACCTCTAAAAGGTAAGAAGCATCAATAGGATATTTTATATATTCAGCCTTTCCACAACATGCTTTATAGGTCTAATCAAATTTTTGCTCCCTTTAGGTGATTAGATGTACTTAAGCCTTTAGTTGTGCTAGGATATATTGCCAGGCCTCGTACTCTTGCTAATAGTGTGCTAGTTCAAAACACAACTTGTTGACCCGGATTTCTTTGCTGTTCCTTTTTTTTTTTCCAGTTATCAATATCTCGTTTTTTAGTGTGGAAACCAAATATGGTGAACTATTTACTGATTTTGATTTCTCTTTCAGTACCGTTGTTCCAACTAATGTCAAATACATCTCATCTTTTCCAATTTAACACATTTTGTTTTCGAAAATTTAGTTCCTTCTTGAATAGGCTTCATTCGTTCCAAAGGGTTAAATTAGTGAAGTTGAAGCCTTTTAGAACAATATTACGTGGAAGCGCTACGTTGCTTCGTTGTTTGTGGATATGGTATAGGCAAAGAACGTTCGTTTCAACTATTTGCCTTTCAGGAACTGTGTTCCTTTTCGTAAGATCTGTGCTTATAAATGATACTTTCTGCCTACGTTTGGTTACCAATGAAGCAGATGGTGAAATCAATGATCCATCCATGGAAGAAATAGCTCAATCATCGGATTCTGAGGTCAACAGGTCAGGTGAGTGTTCAGGTACTTCAAGTGAGGTGACAGACATGGAGTCGGATGGCACTGAAGTGCAGTCAAAAGGTAATTTAAGTTCTCTGACTCTTTTCTAACTACAGTATATTGTTTTCTACTGTTGCTATAATCTGCTATCTTTTACAGTGGCCTCCAAATCCAGAGCTACGGAAAGCAAAGCGAAAATTGAGAGTTGTGAAATTTCTTCATCAACTAGAAGATCCACCAGGTCAAAGAAAAAAGGTAGCTTTCTAAATAATTATCTACATGCTCGTGTACAAATTTACATGTCCCGCATGCTCGTGTACAAATTTACACGAAAAAAACATACATGAGAATTTGGCATTATCCATGATTGTCAGAGCTGTGGCTGCTGTCCAGTAACTCTTAGTTCTGGCACACCTATCAGCTCTATAAAAGATTATGCATGACAAGTTCATCTGTGATCATGCAGATAGAACACTAGAGTAGAGAAGGAGGAGAGCTTTTGCAGGCCAGTCTTTGCTTTGCTTTTCCATAAATGAAGAAAAGTAAAGCTTCAAGTTGTTTGAGGAAGGTATTTGTCGCATATTGCTTCTTTTACTTAAAGAATGCCTACGATAATGAATTGCAGTCTGTATGCATTTGTGTAATGAATAAAAGCACCAAGCATTTCTGGAACTAAGGATTACTTCTTACCCCTTTTTGCTTGATGAATCAAAAACTACTTCCATTCATTGTTTTCACTGTAATTATTTTATTTGATTCAGATTTACTTCAACCAATTTTATTACTTGAGTTCAACTTTGGTTTTTGTTTTTAAAAAATGATCCACCAAAAACAGGTCTTAAACGAACTATTCCAGAAATTGATCTATTTTCTTCACTTCCAATATCAACTATCATGTGTCAACCGACAGAGTAAGGATCATCACCTGCTGTTAATTGTAAATCAAGCTCGGGTTTATAAACCTTTGGAGAGGAATGAAAGAAAGAAATTGCGATCATGTTGAATGTCAATGGCGAGGAATGATTCTCGCATCTCCAAAGGTTTATATTATATTATACTTCTTCCTCCTGGAAAGTATCTCTTTCTGGATGCGCACAAATGGAAACTCAACAACCACGAACCTAACCCATGTCGGGTTTTGTTCCTAACCATTGTTTACTTGGTAGGTTAACTCACAACTTGGATCGAAGCCATGGTTTTTTTTTAATATAATTGTAATAATATTGTTTTGAATAAAAATAATAGACTCCCAAGCTTTGTAGGGTTTGATAACCATGATGCCATCTCTCTATAAAAGCTACGATGAAGAAGCTCGTTCTGTGAGATAAATCACCATGATACTATTATTTTTTGTGCGTGAATGTGGTGTTAAAATGCATTGATGTCCCTGGCTAAAGAGTTGGGACAAACTAAGCGGTAGTTTACGAAGTGCAAAGATAAGCTTTGGCAACTAGCAAGACTCTCCAAGGGACATGACTAACGTGATAGCAAAGATTTAGAATCAGTCCAGCAGATCCTGAGTTTAACCTATAAGTCAGAATTTTACTTGCTTACCTGAGCTTATAAAATACGCTTTTTGGGAATAAAATTTCCTAGCATCCAAAAAAACTGGCAAGACTGATTGCATTCAAATATGATACCCAAAATGATGCCGATTTGCAGCAATGTTGGGCACTTTGCAGGTTATCAGACTGGCAAAAACAGGTCAAACTATTTCAGAAATTGATATATTTTCCATCAGATTCAAAATACCTTCACTTCCTACCAACCCAAGAAGCATTGTAACCTGCTCTTTGTTGTACAATCAAGCTCTCACAGTTGCCGATCTTCGTTCCTGAATAACTGTGTTTACATGCATCAATCTTAAAACCACAAACAAATCGATTACGTTGAATATAAAATTTCAAGGGATAATCATCACTTCTTCAAAGAGGTTATATTTCATCCTCTTCGAAAGGATCTCTTTCTGGATAGTCACCAACCTGAAATCATATAGAGAAGGCTTTGCTCATCAATTCGACCAACAAAATGGGCAGTTTGATATCAGACATTTAACATTAGAATAATCTAGATTTTAAACGCATGAAATCATATCTACTCCGTATCCAAAACAGTAATATGATGTTTATTTTCATTGGATCATCGGTGAAGGACAGATCCAAAACTGAAGCATCATGAGAACATAGTTCTATACAAACCTTTACTTTGTCTGGCCTAATCATTGCACCATGAAGTGGAGGAGAGTCAAAGTAGCGCACTCCTTTAACCCTGAAAATGATCAAAAGATACATAATTGGACGCAGCACAGAATGATCTAGGAGAAAAGATTTTAAAGGCCAATTAGCATAGCTCAACACCAACAATGTAAGCCAGTGTACAACAAACAAAGACAGCTAACTTGGTGAAAATCGCTCAAGAGGTTTTGATTCAGGAACTATACATATACCTACACATATCCAGGGCTGTGTGATTCAGATTTTCAGTCCAACAGACTAATCAAAGAACAATAATTCCGTAACAGGCAGGCCAACTGCATATGTAAGGCGGAATTGGTGAAATGCCCACCATACTCATGTACAGTCAATTCAGACACCATTTACCACCAGAATTTGCTAAATCTAACTTTTGCAAGAAATTCCAACATTCGATCAAAATAACATTTAGGACTGCCTATCTATTCCTACAAAACATCATTGATATGCTGAAACAGAGTATGTCAGCATGATCTGACCAAAATAAAGGGAGAAATTTTTATCCTTTTTTCCTCCTGAAATGCAAGACAAATCCAAAAGCATTGCACTTCGAAGTTCCTATGAAACACACACACACACACACACACACACAGAGAGTAAGAGAGAGAGATTAGTAATACATACATTCCATCATGTTTTCCGAATGGTTCATCAAACTGAACTCCTACCCAAAAACCTGGTGTGAGAGATTCTGCTCGACCAACATATTTGACAACCCCTCTTTTCTCCCCTGGATCAATTTCACATCTATCGCCCACCTAATCATTCGGAGAATTGGAAAACATAAAAAAGAAAATTGTTGATTAAGTGGATAGGACAAAAATGGTCAACAGATTTGCTACAAGGAAAAACTCAAAATGCAAGGGAGAAAAAAAATTAAGAATCCATTTACACCGTGTACCTAAAAGTGGATAAAAAACTTAACCCAGAGTCTCAACCATCTCTGAAACCACCAAAACCAAGAAAAAAATGTGAAGGGAATAACTGACCTTGATATTTGCACACAGGTCTTCCATGTAGTCATCTGTTATCTGAGAACGAAATACAAATGAGATAACTAAATTTCCTCTCAATAGCTCATAGAATGCTGACCAAAATATCACTTTTTGAATCGAGCAAGATAAAGAAACACACTGAAAGAGACCATAGTTTACACTTCCACACTATATTAATGAAGCAAAAATCATGAATAAAATAACACACTCAAATTTTCGGCTGCAAATATGAAAATAGAGCACCGCAACTTTTCACCTCACATGGAATGGTGCTTTCTCACTTGAACTTTTAATCACCACAAATGGACTCCAAGTGAATGTCAGAAAGGGTATACACACACCAAAATCACTGAATAATTAATTACTCTCACTGGGGTTGTTCCTCCTTAATATCTTTCACTCGTATTATCGCCAAGACTAAAGGATTAGAGAACAAACAAGGGGTAGAGAACCTCAAATCATTGAAGATTTACCTTGGGCGCAAAGGCTGATGGATTTTGAGCTGCCATTTTTTCTTTAAATTTTCTAAAAGTGCCTGAAAATCGCAAAAGAAAAATTCCTTAACCAGTAAAACCCAAAATGTGGTCTGCAAGCACAACATCTATTTTTTTATAAAAAAAAAAACATTTTACATTCATAAAATAATAATTGGAAAATTAATCCAATCAAATAAAATCCAATTACTTACCATCACGTTTATCATAAGCTTCTTCAGAGATTGAATACTTCTCCACCGATGAAATATCTTCCAGCCAGCCACCAGCTGTTACTGATGAAGGATCCAGATCTATTATATGCAACCGATACCTTTTAACCCAACAAATAAGAAACCATTAATCACTCAATTCGAGAATCCCAAAAAACCTACATTTCCAATAATCAGACCTATATCTTTTATATAAACAAAACTAACCCGTCAAAAGGAGAGTAGAAACCAAGAGGTCTAGAATTATCAGTTAAACTCGATATTTTTGAGTTTGCATCATCATAAAGCTCAAGTTGCATCGAATTCACTGAAGTCCCACATTTTCTCCATAGCTTATCTTTCACAGCTTCCACTGAAGACTAAAATTAATACAAATTTATCCAAGTTTCAGTGAATAAAACTTGTGATTCAGCTAAAAGTGTTTGCGGGATTTGTACCTGAAGAGAGAAGCGAATCTCGGCAGAGAAAGACTTGATATTGGAGTGAGTGACTCTTAAGAGAACTGCCTCGTCAGGTTGAATCTGCAAGCCAGATGATGCCATCAGAGAGATTTGAGAGCTTGCTGCAAAACGATAGCAATACCGTCCTCTCTAGCAGTTTCTTTTTCGTTGTTGTTGAGAAATTGAGCACTGAAGGCCCGCCTGAGTTTAAAAAAAAAAGAAAAAAAAAAGGGCTCCGCTGCTTTCTGAAAAATCCACTGGTCCATCACTATTAGTCCTTTAAAAAGCCCTTTAGTGAATGGGTCAAATGTCATGTTTATCAATTAACACTTTTTAAAAATATATCGAAATAATTTCTTTTAGATTTTTTTTATATTAATACTTTCAAATAATAAAAGTTATTAATTTAATATTTTTAAAAAAATAGAAGTTTGCACACCTTAATAATCAATAAATTAAATGAAATTTGACTGTCAAAAGATTCTGAACTCGTATTTTATATTTTATTTATACAAAAAAATCTAATGTAAAATCAGATTCAAATGCAAGCCCATAAAAAATCTGAAGTTATAAGATTAGAAGGTCTTTCTGATATCAATGTGCAGAGCAAAAATCAAGAGTCTTCACAAGAAAACTCGAGCATATACATGCCCGCTACACTACAAGAAGATACAAAACCATGTGAACCTATCATTTACGTTCATAGGTCTTCAATGGCTATAAAACCCCATCATAGTTCACATTTTTTCTGAATTATATTTTACTGGCAAATGATGGCGAGCTGTAAAATGATGAAAAATCATTACAAGATAAAATCTCAAGTAAGTGGGAGTTAGCCATAAAGAATGAGATGGATTCTTTGTTGAAGAATCAGACTTGGGAGCTAAACACACTGCTCAAAGACGAAAAGGCTTTGCAAAACAAGTGAGGTTGTAGGGTAGAGATTGAGCATGATACAAGCAAATGGTTCAGGGCAAGATTTGTTGTAAGAAGGTTTCAACAAAAGAAATGGATTGCTTACTCTGGGATATTTTCTCTAGTTCTGTAACCAAGAACAATCAAAGTGGTTTTGAGGAGAGTAGCTGCAGAAAATCTACAGCTTGAACAACTAAATGTAAAAATAGGATTCTTTCATAATGACCAAGAAGAAGATATTCATATGCAACAATTAGAGGGGTTTGCAATACACGAGAAGGAGAACCAGGTTTACAAGTTCAAAAAAAAAAAAACATTTACAGTTTGAAGCAAGCTTCAAGCTAATGGTATAAGAAGTTTGACAGCTTCATTTGCAGTTGTGGGTACTCTGGATCATGCTTGGCTGATCATTGTTTCCATGTCAAACATTTTGATAACTCTTATAGCATTATATTGATTGCAAGATCTAGTATTGAGGAGATTAACACAGTTTGAAATGACGGATTTAAGAACTGCATGCAATCTAATGTATAAGATTTCTTGCATCTCTGTCATCGGCTCTCTAATGTATGCTATGGTTGTACAAGACTAGACATTGTCCATTCAGTGAGAGTTGTTAATCGACATATGAACAATTCTTGCCCCAATCGAATCTGTAAAGGAGATGGTCTGGCTGCAGCGTTTCCTGGAATAATTTAGCAAGATGAATGAAAAGGGTGTTCTCTATAACGATCGACAGCCGCAGTGCAGTCTCCCTTGCCAAGAATCCAACATTCCATTTCAGTTACATGTTAACTAAAGGAGTTAATCTTGATAAACTGAAGCTTTGTAAGGCTTCTGTTGGTTTTCAAGGATAAAAAATGGATGTAATGTCATTTATGTCCAAGTGTGAGATTGTTATGTATGAACATTAAATGACAGCTAGCAACCATGCATGTCAAATACAGTTGCGTGGTGAAGGTTAAGAACGGTTGCAATTAGGTATCTGGATTTTTAGAAATAACAAGTTTTAATATTAAGAATCCTGAACTAAAATCAAGATAGTGTCTTTAAAATAAAAGAAATCGTATCCAAATACGTTTTTGATAGACAAGATACGTACTCATAACTGCAAATTCTTGCTTAATTATTATTTTCCCTTCAAAAATTAAATTCACATCCGAAAAAAGTCAACAAAAAAACGAATCCAAAACGTTGACCGACATCTGAGCAAGTAGCACGCGAAGAAGACTAGAGAGTCCTAATCGATCACCACCACCTGGTCTCTTCTATGGTCCTCCCATCTCCCGCAAAATCCACGTGGCAGGTTATTGACAGATCACACCCTTAAAAATATAAATAAAATAATATTCCTGCTCCAGATCAAAAACAAAGTGAAAACTCTCTCTCTCCCTCCCTCCCTCTCCTCTGGCTCTCTTACAAATTTTAATTTTGAAGGTAAAACGTTATATTTTGTCTACTTATTTTTATTACTCTGTCTTGTATTAATTTTTTTTATTGTAAATTTAGTTTTTGTTTGTGTCGAAATTAACGTGTGTGTGTGTGTGTGTGTAAAATAGCTGTTTGATCTGATGTTGCTGTTGTTATTGAGATTCTAGGGTTTTGTTTTTTTAATGAATTCTGGTGATCAATTGTTTTTTTTATTTTGTTGAATTCTTACAGGGTGATTTTTTATTTTTGAGAAAATTGGGTGATGAGAGATAGTATTTGGTTTTTGAGAAAATTGAGATATAAAGAGAGGCAACGTGTAAGGTTCATGAGAAAGCGGGAATGGTGTTTTATTAGTTTTTGTGATTAGAGACCTGGGAGGTTTAAGTATTAACCTGTGTTATTAAGGAGAATCTGGGCTGTATGAATTGGAATATAAATCATTTGTATGAACTGTTTTTCCAATGTTAGTGAGAATTAAAATCGAGAGATAAGAGGACAAATTGAGTTTTAATTGGTGTTTTTGAGCTTGAAAAGCCATGAACTTTGGTGAATAAGGATTGAAGACCTTTTCTTGGCAGTGCTGTAATTGGGGATTTAGGTAGTCAAGTGTTAATCTATGATGGTAAGGAGAGTTATATCTGGATTCAGTGGAATTCAAATCTCAATTGTGAGCTGTTTCTTCACTGTCAATTCTGGAATTTTTTGTTTGACTTTTATGAGGTTTAGTTGCTGGTTTTTATTGTTATTGATTTTTCAAGTCTAGCTTAATTCTTTGTAGGCGGCAGTTTTTTGGGCACGCAGTAACACCTTTTTCTTTTTGCTTCCGGGATAAACTGGTCACAGAATTTACTTAGTTCCGGCATTTATTCTAATTCCCGCTACCTAATTCTTTGCTTGAGTGCTACCCTCTATGCTTCATTAATCGGGTTTTTTTTTTGGTATTATTGACATAGCTTTGATTGAAATTATCTTTGATTTTTTGTTTGTGTCTGATAACATTTGAGGACTGATTCGTGGATATTGATTCTTGTGCATGCCTATTTCAGGTTAGACCCTTTCTCATCAAATCTCAGGGCATTAGCCTTTGAAACAAAATAAATTGTTGAAGGATATTGTGACATAGAAAGCTATTCTGCTCGTTCTCTTTTTCATTTGAAATATCAAGAGATGTCAAGTGGACCGGTGAGAAGGGTCTCACCAAAAGACATACAAGTGGTAAGTTGTTGATCTTTCAATTTTAGAGTTGGTGAACTTTTAACATGTTCATTCTTGCTATTCTAATGTTAGCAGTAGAATTATTCTCTGTATAGGATAAGCAGTCAATGGGAATATTTTAGTTAAAAATGCTGGGTTTTTTCGACAAAAAATTCTGTGTCCTGAATTAGTTTTGACCGTTGGCTTCCTCGAGCATCTTGTATAACAGCTGTAATTCCATAACGTTTTCTTTAGTTGCTCCTCCGTTGGAATGATCTAGCTGACTTTGGAAGAGATAGATGCAGAGATTTTGAACCGATTACATTCCATTGCTAGAGAGCAGTTTCTTATGTATAACCCAACTGCATGTTTTGATTTCTTCCTCAGGCCTGGCATTTCCCTGGTAATTTCTGAAATGGATAGTTGGAGTTTTCATAAGGAAATCTATTTCCTTAAATAATTAAAAAAATAATTCATAAACTGTAAATTTGGAAGTAGTAGCCAACGTATGAGCTTCAATCTCTGCTTCTTAAGTTAGTGGAGTCTTCAGTCAAATAACAGACATCACTTTCCATTGTCTCTCCATGTAAAGGTCAAAGCTAATGATACCTGTTGGGAATTAATCTTGTCCATAGATCCTTGGGAGTCCAAAGCATCGATGGGCCATTGGCCTTTGGCCTTTATTAACATAATTCTAGCCATTCATGTGATGCAGAACCTCCTAATATCCTCAAATTTGTGATACAATTGCTGTTCCTCAGATCCCAATACACAAAAGCTGCAGCACAATAATTATTGGTGGAACTTCCATTTTTCATGTCAAATGCTGTTGTAAGGAAAAAGATTTGTACTAATTTTTTAAAATTTCCTGTACAGATCTGGTATTTCAAGTACTGATTGGATTGTATTATCTAGAGTAAAGATGAAAATATTGTTCTTGTTTTGCCCTAGGTTCCATGAAAGACTGCTTGTCTGCATATGCGAGCCAAGTGGGGGGGAAAAGAGATGTGCGAGCCAAGTGGGGAAAAAAAGAGATGGAATATCTCCTTTTTTATCATGGAAATTCTCTGTATGCAATGGCCTGTTTGCTATTGCTGGTTCAAACCACATGTGATTTGGTGTCTTTTGGATACTGATCCACCACAAAGAATGTTTAAGGAAAACAAGTTACTAACAAAAAGAGTAGTCTAAATACTTGGGTGATAGCTTTGCTCTCTCTATATATATATATGTGTGTGTGTGTGTGTGTGTTATAATTAGAGATTGTTTCTCACCAGTATCCTTTTCCTTGGAAATAAAAAAAGGTTTTTGCATCATAATTCTCTTTTCTTGGAGTTGAGGGATTATTAAATAATCTTTTAAATTGTGACATAACCATGCTATCTTCATAATTCTCCTTTGGCTTATTGATGTTTGTTTCCAGGTGCAAAATCTCATAGAGCGGTGTCTTCAGCTTTACATGAACCAGAATGAAGTTGTGGAAACTTTGTTGGCTCAAGCAAAGATTGAGCCTGGCTTCACTGAACTTGGTAATTAAACTGGAACTCCATTTTTATGTGTTGCAGAATGTTTGATGATTAGATTCTACTCATGCTATTTTCCTATTGCAGCACCATTAAGGGTTGCTAATTGTTTCCCTGACCCATCAAGAGTGCTGATAAAACAGTATGTAGTCAATGTTAATGGGGCAAAAAAAAACACAATTGGGGCAAAAAAAGTGAAACCAACACTGAAATGGAAAATAGTTAAACCACAAGATTCTTCTTTGCTTTTTCTGAAGATTTTTCAAGAGTTTATCAATTAGTGAAAGGAACATTTCAGGCATCATTAGTCTCTCTGTGTGGATAGGAATTGCCATACCTATTGGTGAATTCCTCAATTGTTCTAACTTCTTCCCCTGAATGGAATTTAAAATAAATTTAGCATTCAATCACATGAAATGAATGCTCAAGGACTGGAAAAGAAAAGTTGAGAGTTTGTAACTACAATTGGTTTGGCTATTTTGATTGATATTTTGGGAGCTTTCAAACCTATTTAAAGAAAGTTATTGGATATAGGAATTATTGGTGTTGAAATAAAAATTTCTTGAGCTTACTCAAGCTTTCATTGTAAATAGGTGTTCAGATATGTTCTTTCTTCAAAAATAAAATTGCAAAGGCCTGTCAAATATGATTCCTTTTCTTTTACCCTTTTGTCCATTTTTTTTGGATGCAAGGAAACCTCACCCCCGGAAAGCACACTTTGTGAGCCTAGGTGAGCGAGTAAAACCCCGTCTATCCTAGGCTCTTACAAGTGGTGCACGCTCTTATTTAAACTCGAGATCTACTATGCAGATTGGAAGCCCTTTGTTATCACGTCACATCCTTTGGGGACCTTTTGTACAATGTTACATACCTTTAAAACCAATATTTTGTAGCATAGGAAGAACTTCAAGTTTGGTGATCTTATTTTATTCACAATGTTTAAATTTGTTTTCCAGTTTGGCAAAAGCTTGAAGAAGAGAATCGGGAATTCTTCAGGGCTTATTATCTTAGGTTGAAGGTAAAGCAACAAATAGAGGAATTCAACAAGCTGCTTGTGCAGCAGGCAAATTTGATGCGTGACCTGAATTCAACTGGGGTTGTTTCAATGCCTGCTTCTAATGGATCTCATATCCCACAAAGTAAGATTGTTTTTCTTCCCATGAACATTTTTACTTTTGTTATTGGCATATCTAGAATATTACACTATATAACTTTCCACATAACTGCGAATCAGCTTTGCTGTTGTGCTTCCTAATTGTTGTGATTTGATTTCACAATCATTATATATCTTCCAAACAAGCTGTTTGGTTGGAAAGAAAGCAAAGTTCTATAAGTGAGAGATCAAAGGAGATGATAAATGGTGGGCGTCTGTGGGGTTTTATATTAAAATCCACACATAACACCAAGTTCAGTGCAAATTTTCAAAGTTTCCCAACCCGAGTAATAGTAATAACAGCATAGTAATAACCGGTAGGCAGCAAATTAACTCTCTTTATCATACTTCATACTGGCTGTTTCCCCCACATTTAAATGATTTTGTAGAACATGAGAACCCACTTGTGGGAAAAGTTGGAGGTATCGGATCTTTTTCCAGTGGAAAGATGTTAAGGTGGTTTCCTTGATTTTTGCCTTAAAAGAGACTTCAGAAAACTCTTAATCAATCTGTATTTTCAGAATTTTATAAAGATTTGCTTAATATAATGTGATAATAACACAATTTCCTTCCCTTTTTTGGACTTGAATTTGAACTTTTTGGTAGTCATTTTTGGATGTTTGTTTTAAGTTTGCTTGTGTAGATGGTTTTTGGCATGTGACTAATTGATTGCTGAATCTATGTTATCTGAATGTCCTGATCAAAACTGTACCATAGTGCATTTACAAGGATAGTTTGGTTGAATCTTTTTTGTAGCTTTTTCCAAACCTCTTATGCAGCTATGCTTTGAAAGATCCGTACTTTTTTGGCAACTGATTTTGGTTACTTTGGCAGTGCACCAGAATACAGCATGTTATGGTTCAGATCATACAGGACCAGCCTTGAAACCAGGGAGCATACATCGCCCCATTGGCTCTGGTTTGACTAATGCATACAGCAATGGTGGATCATCATTGCACTCAAGCATGCATGCGGCTGTTGAAATAGCTGCTCGTTCCAGTGAAATTGATGCACCTCCAAACATGCTTTCAATGCAGAGCTCAAACATAGGTCTGCTGCAAGGAATGAATGGGGGAATGATCAAATCAGAAGCCGGTTATTCTGGTACTTCTCCCTACATGTTTGTTGCTGATGGCAATGTCCTAGAATCACGCCCATCAATTGCAGATGCATCTGTCACATCATTCAGTAGTGTAGAGTCCAGTTCACAAGCCTTGAGTGAGTCTATTCTGGATGCAGACACTTCATTTGGATTTTTGAGTCAGATTCCTCGAAATTTCAGTCTTTCAGATCTGACAGCTGATTTTACCCAGAGTTCAGGTTAGTCTCCCTCCCTCTTCTCTCCATCTTTATTTCCCAGTCCCCGACTTCTCTTTAGCACACTTCTTTTGCACAAGATTGCTATTTTAATCTGTTTGTTGTTCAACTGAAAAGTTAAGCAGCAAACTTTTCAGTGGACTCAATTATAATCTGTTCAGGTGAGTACTCAATTTGTGTGATTAAGCAAGTTGGTGGAGTCAGCTCTTAATTTGGGTCCCCTGTGCATGTAATGGAACATTTAGGAGACAATTTACAACTGTTACATTTTCATTTTCTGTTTTCAGAAATACTAGAGAACTACCCGAGATCACCCTATCTAGCAGCAGACAATGATAACTTCCCAGATTCTCGAGAAAGAGATCCAGGTTGTTAATTTTTTCTTAAGGCTTCGTAATATTTGGTACATCAGAAAGGAGGAAACTCATTTGGTATCATAATTTTGCAGGAGACAACAGAAGGTTGGACACTATATCAGAAGGCATGAGTTATGATGATTTTGGAAGTGAATAGCCAGAATTTCTGTGGTGAGTTCTTTGTGCATTTTTTTTTATTTGTCGAATTGCTTGTGCTGCTATTGCTTACTAGATAGCTATCTGTACCATTTACAAATCAGCTAAGTACATGCTGTGTGATACATTTTTGCTACATCAGAATTAAGTTCTTACTCCATGTTGTCTCTATAGACCTAAGACTGCTAGAAATGGTTTGTGTTAGCACTTTCTTCATATCACAAATGTATGGATTGATCTGTGTTTACTTGTGATTTTAGTTTTTATAATTTTCTTAAAGAAAAAGGAATTCATGCAAACATGGAATCATGCATCCAGTCACATCTCTTTGCCTTCCCTTTTGAGTTTGTTATAGCATTTACCTTGTTTTTTCCTTTTTCAATTTTGTTATTGCAGGTTTGTAAATAGCAATTTAGCTTGGGAGAAGCTTCAGAAATAGATCTGCAGGAGATTCATTGGCGTGTAAAATTTCGCTGACTGCAGTACATGTAGCGATGACTCTTGACATTAGGATTCTTAAGGGTGAATTTTTTTTTTCAGAATAACGCAACAGATTACCTTTTTTAGTACCATGAAAATTCATGGTTGATAATTTATGCTTTATCTAGGTGTTTGCAGAAGCATATATTTGCACTTTGGTGTGGTTGTGGTCTTTTGCATTATATAAAATTGGGGTTTCATTTTTTTTAATTAGATTCTGAATTTAATACAATTCTTCTCTGTGGCTTGACATCAGAATTTTTTATGAAGACAACGGTGCAGATTGGACTCTCCCTGCATAAGAACGTCTGTTTTGCTCTCGGTTGTTTTTTTCTGAGTCCTTGTAGTTTACTGAAACAAAACAATTGATTCTTGTGATATAAAAATAATTAATTTTCTTTTGACTAGTGTAGATCAAGCTCATTTTAATGTTTTTCTTAAAAACATTTTTTTTGGCTTGAATTTTCTTTTCCTACTTAAACGATAAACGAGGTACAGATCAGAAAACATAAACGATAAATGCGATTTAACGTATCGGTTTGGTAAAGATAGAAAATGGACAGACGGGAAGTTAGGAAAGAGATGTAAGAAACAGACAAGGAAAGGGAAGAGACATGTTTCAGCAACCAATATGGGCCTCATCAGTTCCACCATGAATTTCAGAGCCTGTTAACATGAGAATGCATTGATGACAGAAGAAGACAGTTTGCAGACTATGCCGACAAAAACAATGACAACCCCCTTTCATTCATAGAGAAACAATCTAATCAGTCACCGTTCATAGTAAAATCTTCCACGCAAATGCTTGATTCAAATGCAAGGAGATTGATTTCACTTCCTGAGCTGTATTATAATCTCCTTTTTGATATATTTTGAGTTGTGATCGTCTTTAATCTCATTTTATTACAAGAAGTTCGGAGAGTTACGATTTAACTATCACAGACTTGCAATTACAGGCGCTAACATTTTATGATATTCCTTGGATCAACCCCAAAACTCTTTTTAAGTTGTCTTCTTGTTCTTTAATTAGCAGAAAGACAAAATTGGAATATTTTCATGTAAAAACTGTATGCATGGAGCAACTCTATTCTAATCTTATATTGATCCCTGTATTAACCAGAATTAAAATCTAGGGGGAAGAAGATTATCAGAATTACATTGAACGAAAAATTTCCCCATGATTTCTCAGACCATGGTAGTAATGCCGCCATTGTATCTACATCTAGTTCTATCTGGTGAAAGCCCTTCTTCCATAGTTTTCCTTTTGTTATTGTTGTGCTGTAGAAGTGGAGATTGTTGTGGTTGTGCTTGTGCTTGTAGAAGTGGTGATTGTTGTTGTTGTGGTTGTGCTTGTGGTTGAGACTCTGGTTGCGGCTGCGATGGTGGTGGTTGCGGCTGTTCTGACTGAATTTCTGATTTTTCAAGCTTTTCTTGATCTCCTAGTTTTTCGTTCTTAATTTTGGTTTTCATCATGTGAGGTTTAAGCCTATTCAAATCAGCTAGCCGTACTGGCTTCAAGAAAAATTCCTCTGCTCCTTCCTCTAAACATCTGTAATTAAGTTTTATACGCACTAATCAGTTCAGTGACATCAAAAGATCAAACGGCAGATTCCTCATTTTTTTTCACGAAATGGAGAAAGGAAAGAAACCAATTCTAGCTTGGTTTTTATCTCTTAACCTGGTGATCCTTGAAGGGACATTTTCAGATGACATAATGACCACAGGTATGTTCCTGAGAGATGACGATTCCTGCAAGATCAGAAGAAAAGGAAAATCCATTAATCTCTTTTAACTACGATTTGTTTTCATGGGAAATAAAATAACTGTGCATTAAAAATCTTTGGTGGGTGTAATGACAGAAGACTGTGCCGCATAAGAAACAAAGAGAATCTCTGAATATCTTGACCTCGATTTGTTTAGATACAAAACAGGTAGCAAAGTGTTCCAAAAAGATTTTCTTTCAGATTCTCATGCAAGTGGGCAATAACAGTGCACATGTCGACAACTGCTACACTAACACATCATCATTTTAGACCCTGATGATTTTTTAAGCTGGGAAAGAATTTTCAAGGTACCCATTTTGCTAGAAATAGAAGTGGGAAAAGATTGAGAAGAGAAAAAGGGAATATATGATGGCTCGAAAAGAAGATGAGAGAATAGAAATCAAAAAAGCTTACCTTTACTTTCTTGAGCAAATCATAGCCTGTCATGCCGGGCATACAGTAATCTGTAATGATAAGATTCACTTCCACTTCCTGCAAAAGCATCAAAAAACGACGAAAAAAAATCAGAAATCCAGAAAAGACGGAAAATAATTAAGACAGAAGTGGAAAGAAAGAGAGAGAGAAACTTTACCTGATGATCGTTAGGAGAAACAGAAGGTACTCTATCTGGGTTGCTGTGGTCATCCTCTTCATGTAATCCCAGGAATTTCAAAGCTTTGCTACCAGAATCAACTGCAGTAACTGCCAAGGCATAACATTCAGAACCGAACAGCAACAAAAATGTATAACCTTAAAAACAATTAGAGCCCATGTCATAAAAATCTTTCCTTTTTCAACCAAGAAAGTAAATTTAGTACCTTGATATGATGATGTCTTGAGAAGCCTCTCGATCAGCTTTCTATCTATTATGCTGTCATCAACAGCTAAAACATGAAACTGTGAGTGCGATTCTCCTGTTATTGCCATTGCATCCAACTCCAGATCCAATACTATCACCTCAATCCTCAATAGAGCAATAATATGGAAGAAAGTTTTTGGTTTTTGGTTTTTGGTTTTTGGAATGGAAGGAGAAACAGGAGAAGAGACGAGGAGGGAGGCCTATTTTGTAGTGATGAACTGAGACCTTCCCAGCAAAATTCACACACCCCCACAAAGCATGAACCAACAGGTTTCTTTTCAAATCTTGCAGATTTTCAAAGTTGATTTTAGTATTGAATTACAGGGTGAGCACTGCTTTAAAGAAAAACAAAATGACCCCATAAAAATAAAAGAATAAAATAAACAAATAAAATCTTTATAGGAGAGGGGGATAGAACATGGGAGATTGGAGGAGGTCTCCACAGATAAATAAAGAGGGGGGATGGGGAGGGTGGCAGGAAAGTTTTGGATGAAAGAAAAATAAAAAGGGAGAAAAATTGAAAGGGGTGGAAGAGGGACCCATCAAAATCCTCTAAGAGATACTGGTGACGTAAGCATAGTTGCTTTTTCTCCCCCAATGTTAAATCAGGTGGCTCTTAGCCTCTTACCATATCTTGAGCAGGTGGGGGGAGCAGGGGAGGGCAAAGACAGGCCAATTTCTGCCTTGATTCCTTTTAATTGACTATTTAGACCGTTTTGTTTGTTTTTATAAATGATTTTTATTTAAAATGATGTTATTTTAATTTTAATATTAGTATGTAAAAATGCAATGTAAAACAGCTAGTTACTAGGATTTCTTTCCCACCCCCATACATGCACACATTCCACACACCCACCCACCCACAGTTGATAAGAAAATCACAACACCTTACTAGCTATTAATTATCATTTAATTTTCTTTATTTATATCCAAACATGTGTTCATGCTCGTTCATTCATGCATCTAGCCAGAGTTTGGGGTTGGAGAGCTGGCAGTTCATTAGTTTTTTTTAACCCATGAAAATTAAATATTTAGAAAGAGTTTGATTCTGTGATTTAGTGTCTTTTTTTAGTTAAAATATATTAAAATTATTTATTTATTTAATGCGGTCCTCCTACTCATCTCATAGCTAAAGACCATAATAAATATGGGTTTGCAATTTTGATTATTAATTAACACGACTTTATCTCGGTTCTATAATTATATTGTGGTGTAGATGGACGGTTTAAGCATTAAAAGAAGGTGAGAGTTGGGTTTCATTTGCCATGCCAGCTCATACCCAGCGAATGAATCAAAGAAGAAGAACTTATTTAAGTAGTGAATGATAATTAGGACTGTATTGAGAAAATTAATTAATAAGGACCTGTGTTATAATCACTGTGAAAATAGAGGGACTTCTCGGATTCTTGAGGACCTGAATTCTTGACGCGGGGAAAAACAAGAACATGTTGCTTCATCGGAAGACTACGAGAGTGATTGGAAGTGTGATATGGTTAAATATGATTTTATTTTTATTTTAATTCACAACTCATTTAATATATGAAAAGTCATCACTAAAATAAAGTCTTATATGTTTTTCCTTCCTTTTTTCCTACATGTTTCGAAGTGTGGTAAAGATTAATTTTAAAAAAAAAATACATTAAAATATATATATATATTATTAAATTGGTTTTTACATCAAAATAATATAAAATACAAAAAAAAACTAATTTAAAATAAAAAAATAAAAAATATTTTTGAAACTTAATGTCAAACATCCCCTAAGTTTTCTTTATTTTTCCATGTTCTTACTTGTATTGGTGCTTAAAATTTAGATTTCATTTAGGGTTAGCTTCTTGAAGTGTATTTCGAAAGTATATTAATTTTTTAAAAAAATACATATCAAGTTCATTTGTCTCAATAACTTTACAATAAAAATAGCAAAAAATACATTTTTAAATAGAATTTATTAAAAAAAAAAAAAAAAGCAACAACATTGAGGTGGAGAAACGACATGAAGGAGAGTGGACCATTTTTCCTTGAAATTTCGCAAGTTTGAATTGTAGTAGATTTTTTTGTAGATCTCACAGGGATTTTTCTCGAGATCTGCTTGTTGAACGAAAGACATGTCCAAGCTGATCGATTCCTTTCTCACTTTCTAGAAAGCCATCCAATATATTTCTTCAAGATGGTTATCAAACTAGGTCAACAAATTCGACGTCAAATATCATATCTTCATGATTAGACCCCTCAATCTCCTGCTCTTCAATTTCTACCGCTAGCAGTACACACAGTTTATAACTTCATGATTAGGCTTCAATAATAATAATGATAATATTGAAGATTTATATGATAATGAATTAAATACATGTAATGCAATTTTATTTGAATATCCAATTTAATAATAAAAAAGGAGTGAGAGATGGAGAAAGTTTGGAGTGAGCCAATGTAGCTTGAAAAAATCCTCAGCTAGCTCCTTTTTTCCCCTTTGATTGCAAAATTTAGACATATTATCTCACTGGTTTGTGTTGAAATTGTGATTCTATCTTATTTTAAATAAATATATTTTGTATGATTTAAATTCATTTTGATGTGTTAATTTTAAAATTAATTTTTAAAATAAAAACATATCATTTTAATATATTTCAAAACGATAAATATTTTAAAAAGCTATCGTAACTACATTACCAACAATTGTCCGTAGATGATGAAGTAAAGCGGTCATCATTTTGATAATCCGCGTTAACGTTCTGTGTGGATGCAGGAGCTGTGATTTTTCTCCCCTGCCTTTTGAAAAGCCAGCTTTTGAATTTCTGCTCTCATGATTTTGACAAGGGAGCTGATCAGAGAATCTTAAGAGCATGCACGCACCAGCTTTTGAATTTTAAATTGTCACGCTGTGTTTTATCTTTATCGGAGAAAATTTCACTCGGAAGTTACTTGAACAATGAGATGCCTCCCTCCATGGATAAATACGTGCGAGTCGTTCCATTCATTCATGAATGGAGACTTTTTGCAGCTAAAAGCTCCCTGATTACGAGTTAGTTCTCATAACATGTTATGCTATGAACAATGAAACCTAACCCTAATTTTTTATTAAGAAAACAACGAGTTTCTTGTCTATGTTTTGATCAAGTTTTGATGGGTTATAGGTTAACTTGGGTTTTAACAAGTCATTTAGGTCAATTCCTTGCTCTATTTAATTTCTTGTGAAATCCAAACCGGTTTAGGTTCCGGGTCGACTTGTCATATTGGTCTAAGTTTTGTAACAATGTTCAAGGATATTATCTAGTTTTGCTATTTATTTTATTATTTTAAATAAATTTATTAAACTCAATCAGATTATGGGTTGACGAATTAATTCGATTCAATTTAAAATGACGGTGTTTCAAGATTTTTTTAGTTTAAATGATATCAAAAACTTTTCTAAAAAAATAGATCTTGACTAGATAGCAATTTGACTTGTAAGATCAATGCCCTTCCAAACAACATCTTAATTCAAAACCCGATCTAGACTGGGTTTAGATTGGTAGTACCTGTCAAACCAAGTTTAATAACACCACCTATTCCATGTTATATTCTTTTAATTAATAAAAATAATACCCAATTAAATTTTAGGTAATCTTAACAATGTATTATCTTGATTGTCTTCAAAAGACGTAACGTAATGACAAATAATTTATGATATGCATGACATGTCTTGAGTTTGAATCAGGACATGTATCCTCGTAAGAATCTTGAACAACCGGAGTTTTATTCACTTATCTAAACCTCTAAAATATACTTTTCTAGAGATAAGATTTACCGGCATCCAATAAAAATATTATCTTGATTAAATTTGGGAGTAATGCTCAGGTACATGTATCTATGACGTGATGCCCTTTATGAAAATTTGAACGAAGGAAACACTTTACATCCAAGTGAATCGTGTGAACGATTGAACATAGTTTTGATTTCACACCGAAAGCAAGCTTTTTATAGTTATTACAGATTGAGAAATCTTGCAAAAGTCCAGACATGCATGGCCATACAATAATTCATTATCTTGATCCGACTAGTGATACTTTAAATTACATCGAAACCCTGCCTGCATTGCCTCACAAATGAGACGATTTCTGTCTTCCATTCCCACTTTCGCTGTTGTTCTTCTGGGATTGTTTGGGTCTTCTGGGATTGTTTTTTAAAAAAATTAATCTATTTCTATCTTTTATTATTATTATTTTAAAATACTAATTAAACGTGACCTAGAAAAATAATAAAAACTGACCACGTATAGAATGACTCCTCATTGAATGATGATCCAGAAAGAAAGAAAGAAAAATCCACGGATGATCTCAATGCAAGGAGAGAGCACATGCTAAGAAGACATTGACATGAATTATGAGCAAATTCAATCTTTGAAGTTTGACCGATGGCTAAAAATAGAAAAATCTTAAAGAATAAAAAGATATTTCATCCACTCATCATTACTGTTTTTAACCTTTCAAATCTACTCTGTGCACTAGGAAATACACAGTGGGATAACCCCATCCTCGATAAAAATAAATTTTAGGTCAACCGATTATTTGCTAAAAAAATAAATGAAGAAAATTCCCTTCTTGGGAGGGCATCACTCCATTCTAACATCATAGAAAAAATGAAAAAGATTCCCCGACACACTTTAATTCATCGCACCACCTGTCACACATAATCCGATCCTGCAAGATTACAAAAGCTTGTCTAGTGGAGCCATGTAAGTAATTGCCAGACATTACTTATCATACGACCCCTTCTACTTGGCTCCATCAATCCCTATAATAATATCAAGATTGAAGATCTTTTTTTATATATACAGTACATGCTGTCAAACCACTCACCTTGGTATTCACTTGGATTGATTAAAAATAATATCAAATTTTAAAATAATATTTTTTTTTAGTTTTATAAAATATCAAATAAATAGGTCGTGGATTGACATGTCATGTCAGGTTAGTTTTTTTTATTGATTTTCTTGATGCACGATCTCGATCGGGGATGGCTTGTTCGGTTTCTGGATTAATTTGACTGATCCCACCGGTTTTTTGCTGAAATTTGAGGGGGAATTCATTTTAAATAAATATATTTTTGTGTGATTTAGATTATTTTAATGTGCTAATTTTAAAAATAATTTTTAAAAAATAAAAACATCTTTTGATGTATTTTGACACGATAAGCATTTTAAAAGTTATTGAAAGCACATTCCCAGACAGGCCTAAACCGTGGAGCGGGAAGGGTTTGAGTTTATTGATATTAGTTTCAGATTCCAAATTTTATAGACTGGGCTGGCATGGTTATGATCATGATAATGTAGCTACGATTTTTATTTATCAAGATTTTTTATTTTTTTTATTTTGATAATCATGGTGTTTGACCCAGTTTACCCGTATCATAACTAATTTTCGGGTTCACTAGACATCTTGTAAACCCAATAAACAAGTAAGACACCACAAGAATAATAAACGTGTATTGTGAGACTTTAACTCTAATGCGAGAGAAAGGACTTCCGCTATTTTGTCGATATGTTTGGTTCATGGTCCGTTGAGTTTGGGTCAATTGCATTGATGAAAAAAAACTTGATGGTCGGATCATATATGATTTTATAAATTGAAAAGAAAGGTGTTTTCTTTTACTATATATAAAAGACTTGAGCTCTGCAGTCCAATGGGAATATAGGATAAATGATATAAAAATAATGTCTTGTTTTGTAATATAGAATTTAACCACGGTTTAATTTAATTTATATGAGATCTAGTTTCAAAATAATTTTCTTATAAAAGCATATAAGAAAAGACGTGTTTTCTTGAATCCTTTTAATATATATATTTTTACCTATATAGAATAATATAAATTATATTATGGGACCTCATTTAAAAGCTTAAGTTTTTAGGTAAGATGGTTTTTTAACATGGTATTATAGTCTTATTGACCCAACAGATCACGGGTTCAAATCTCACCATCTCATTCTATTTGATAAAAAAAACCAAGCATAAGGTAATGTGGAGTGCATGCAAGTTTCAAGTTCAAAGGGCTTTCACTTGAGGGTGTATTAGAGAATAATATAAATCATATTATGGAATCTCATTTAAAAACTTAGGTTTATAAGTGAGATGGTTTCTTGATATATATTATTATATTTTCTTATGTTCCTTTTATCATTTTTTTTAATGAAAAAAGCTCTACAATTACTAATTGACTTTCAAATTAGCTACTTTTCGTTCTCATTTTTCGTTTATTTTGTTGGTATGAAATTTTCAAATAATTTCCAACTTCTGGGTGATCCAGAAGGATCTATTTAACAAGTCTCCCTCTTTCAAACGACAAAGTTCTCATCACATATAGACTCCATCGTTAACCACTAAAGCTTGTTGTTTTTAACAATGACTTGTAATCCAGTAGCATATTTATAAAGTATTATTGTCAAATGGTGTTGGTCGGACCATTGGGTTGAAAACCTAAATCTAACTCCAGTTAAATCTCTAACTACATAGCACTGTTACTAGATAGCACTGTTACTAATCATGTTAAACTTGATTAATTCGGTTGACTTGGCTACATAATACCAATTTGATTTCAAGAAAAATAAAACCTAAATTTATAAGCAAACCCCAGCTCAAAATCTCAAAAATATAAACCAATTACCTCAACCAAACCATACCCCAGCTCCCAATATAATGGCCTTGCTCAATAATTAATTAGCAATCTAAATACTATATGTGTTTTACACTGCATTTCAAAAATGTTTTTGAAAAAAAATATTTATTTATTTTATATTGATATTTTTTATATTTTTAGTTTATTTTCATGTGCTAATGTAAAAAATAATTTCTAAAAAATATAAAAAAATTATTTTGATATATTTTTAAACAAAAAATCATTTTAAAAAAACAACAAAAATCACATTCCAAAACAGGCAACAAGAATCCTCAGCAATCGCTGTAGATGGCGTCGGCCTCGTTGGGTGGGGTGGGGTGATGATATGCAGAAAGCTAAAATGGGATGGGTGTGCAGAGCTAGGCCATCGATATTCCACCATTCCAGACAAGCTAAGAATCCAAACTGTTAACAGGATGGTCGTAGCCGAGCTTGTCTACCTAAGAACCAACCTCGCACGTTCACCCATCAGATTTCATGATCATGATCACTTTGGCCCTACCTTTGTTCCTGTGACATTTGGATTTGGTATTTCGGTATCGGGATCTTGTCTGTTTTTATTTATCGAGTTAACAGTTAGTGCATTGAGTTCTTGAGACGAGTTTGAGTGGACACACACATGCACACAAAAGGATATTAGATTGACTTTGAGCTATAAATTAGTTAAGTAATCTCTGAACATTGAAATATCGAGACCCCATTTTTTATCTGGATGTCAAAAATTAGAATTATTTAAAAATATTAATTTGATGTTTTTTTTTTATTTTGTTTATAAGATGAAGAACACTCTAAAAGAACACGGGTTTGGGCGTGCATTAATTTCTAGTCCATTAGAACTAATAGCTGAGCAAATCAATTTTCGATTTTATGCTCTAATTGATGGCACCAAAAAAGCTGCTACGTGCCTAATTAATCTGATAATTTAAAAACCACTTAATCTAATTTTAAGAGGTTCCGTGGTGTACGCCCCCATCAAATAATTTAGAAAGACCGATCTCCTCGTTCCATTGATATATAAATTAGTTCAAGATTACCGATTATTCAACCCTAGCCTCACGATAATAAACAGATTAACAAGAAATCAACTCGATAAAGAGGAAAGTTTGAATAGTTGGGAAGATGACAGGGATTGCTTGTAGAAATAATGTATATATTTCCCGTATATATAAAATTACATCAAAACATCTTTTATAGACTAATACATGATAGGAAAGAAACTAGATTTGAGGATATAAAAATATATCCGTTAGAGGCATTCCTGCTTGTTATTTCCTTTCCTTTCTGCATTATTATTCTGTATTTCATGAGTCATAATTCCTGTAGATATTGTTACCTTTGTAAGTCCATGTTTCCTTTGTTGTCTTTGTGAATCCTTTGCACGTGTAGTGTCCCATGATTTTGTTCCCATTAACTCTGCATTTGCATGATTTACGGTATTTTGCGGATCATTGACTCTGCATTCATTGGCTTTCCATTTGTTGTTGTTAACATCCTCCCGCAAACCGAGCCGGGTTGGAGGCACGATTTGGTCAAGAAAGAGGCAAGGGCAGCCTTGGTGATCGGCTTGGTGAAGATATCGGCTATTTGATCAATTGAAGATACATGCTTGGTGATTAGTGACCCAGGGCAACTCGTTCTCGGACAAAATGGTAGTCCGACTCTATGTGTTTACTTCGAGCATGAAATACTCGGGTTGATTGTCATGTATAAGGCATCGAGATTATCACGAGTAGAGGACAGGTGTAGTGGATAGAGAAACACGCAGTCTTGAAGGATGAATGAGAGCCATGTAAGTTCAGCGAGTTGTGTTTGCCATAGCACGATACTCCGCCTCGGTGCTCGATCGTGATATTGTGTTGTTTTTTTGCACACCAGGAAATGAGATTGGAACCAAGAAATGTACAATAACCAGTTGTTGATCTTCGAGTTGTAGGACAACCATCCCAATCAGCATCTAAGAAGGCATGTAAAGCAAAGTTTGTAGTGGAGGAGAGGTGCAAACCTATGTTTATTGTTCCCTTTAGATATCGAGTATGCGCTGAACCAACTTCCAAGTGAGCAATGGTAGGATTGTGCATGAATTGAGCAACATAGTTGACACTATAAGAGAGATCCGGTCTTGTGAGAGTGAGATATTGAAGAGCACCAACAATGTCTGCGATAATGACTTGGGTCTACGATTGGAGGGGCATCAATGGCTCATCTGTAAACTTCGTGTCCGAGGCGTAACCATGGGCTTACAATCAAGCATGTTGGAGCGATCAAGTATGGTAAGAGCATAGTGTGATTGAGACAAGTGCAGGCCATCTGTAGTTGGACGAGACTTCAATGCCTAAAAATGGTGTATTTGTCCCAAGTCTTTCATGGAGAATTCTCGACCCAAAACCTGTATGAATGAGTTTACTAGTTGTATAGAAGAGCCTGTTAGAAGCATATCATCAACATACAAGAATGAGGACTAAGCTATTATCATTGTCAATATGTAAAATAAATAAGGAAGGATCAGCTAAACTGCAGAAGAACCCATATGAGAGGAGAAATGTACTAAGTCTCATCAAACCAAGCACGTGGTGCTTGTTTACGCCCATATAAGGCTCGCTGTAATTTACACACATGTAGAGGATTTTTTTGATCAACCATACCTAGAGGTTGAGTCATATATATATCCCCTTTAATGTTCCGTGCAAGAATGCATTTTTCACGTCAAGTTGACTGAACAGGCCGAGTGCTTTACAAGAGCAATTGTAAGAATCATACGAATTGTACCTGGTTTTACCATCTGGAGAGAATGTTTCGTATAATCTATACCATCAACTTGATGATATCCTTTAGCAACTAATCATGCTTTAAGTCTATCTAAGGTGCCATCTGGTTTAAGTTTTGATTTAAATACCCATTTAGAACCAATTATATGCATATCAAGAGTGCGTGGAACTAATTTCCATGTTTCATTTTGATGAAGAGCTGTTAGCTCATCTTCCATGGTTGCTTTCCATCCTGGATGCAATAGTGTTGTCTTAATGCTTTTTGGTTCACACAGGATTGTTGGGGACAGGGTTATTGTCAATGCATATTTAGGATTTGGTTTTACAACTCCACGCATGGATCTAGTTATCATAGGGTGATGAGTTTCTGCTGTGGGTTGTATTTCGATGAGGTAATATAGGGTGATGAGGCTCTGCTGTGGTTATAGGGTTATAAGGTTCAACTGTGGGTTGTATTTCGATGAGGTGATATATCGAGAGGATTTGGTGCGGGGACATCTGTGTGTAGAATTTCAGTTGGTGTGTCAAGAAATAGAGTATCCATGCATTCAAGAACCGGAGGAGTGTCTGTGGAAGAAGGAATGGGTTCATTTGGCTCAAGTTGGGGGTACTTACAGTTGATGGTGTCTGTGTAGGCTCACTGGTTTGACTAACTTCTATTTGAAGTGGTATGCAGTTTGATTCATGCATGGTAGTCTCTTGATGAGAAACATTAGAAATGGTTGGAACCTGAGAATTAAATATATTATGAACATGTAATGCATTTGAATGTGTAGAGTGAGTTTTGAATGGAAACACCGATTCATCAAAAACAACATGCCTTGATAGAAAGAACTTACGACTTTGAGGGTGAAAACATTTATATCCCTTATATTTTTCACTATAACCCACAAACACACACAAAATTGTTTTTGGATCAAACTTATGAAGTTTTGTGTTCCATGTATACTGAAAGCATTTTGAGCCAAACACTCGAAGAGATGTATAATTCGGTTGTGTCTTGTGCAGACATGAAGTATGGAGTATCAAACTTAAGAGTCGAAGATGGTAATCGATTAATTAAAAATACTCGCTGTGGTGAAAGCTTGAGCCATAAATAAAGGGGTGTATGACTGTGAAATAACATTGTCATACCTAATTCACGAATTATTCCGTGTCTTCTCTCAACTACTCCTATTTGTTCTGGAGTATAGGGACAGGAGATTTGATGAAGAATACCTGTTGCAAGAAAGTGTGCTGATAATCTAGAGTTAACAAACTCACCTCCTCCATCAGAATGGAAGATTTTTATCTTCTTATTGAACTGCCTATCATCATATTTTTCGAATGCTTGATAGTCAGTATAAAACTCGATTTGTGTCGTAGAGGTATGAGCCAAGTATACTTTGAAAAGTCATCAACTAAGCATGCATAAAATTTAAATTTCTCAAGAGATAAAGCTGAGCAGGCCCCACAAATCACAATGTATCTTATCAAAAATATCTAAACTTGAATGTTCGAAGAAGAAAAAGGCGGTTTGCTTAATTTTCCTAATTGACAACTATCACATAGTTGTGTTGTTTTTAAAGAGCCAATAACATTGATAAAACCTTTCTTTTGTAGCAAAGGAACGACTGATTTTTGAGGATGTCCCACTCGTTGGTGCCAAAGTTCTGCATCACAAGTTACGAATCGATGGGAAAAATGAGCTTGTGGTGTGTTTGATAAAGTATACTGAGTCACCCTTCTTGGTTCCTCGTTATCGGAGGGCATCCTGTTTCCGATCCTTTATACAAAAATTAACATCGGAAAAATCACAATTGACAGGATATTGAGAGGTCAATTGACTAACAGATAGTAAATTCTTTTCTAGTTACGGAACTAAAAGAACATCATAAAGTTGCAGATTCTGTATTTTTTGTTTGATTGAAGAAGTTCACTGCACTGTTATAGGTATTGAGGAACCATCCCCAATTATAACAACATCGAGATCCTGAGTATTTATGTATATTAGTTAACATACCCGGTTCTCCTGTCATGTGATTGGAGGCTCATGTGTCTGCTGTCCACTTAGTTTCGATGGATCGAGTTGTCTAAGGTAAGTGCAGGCTAGAGCTTGTGGAATATCATCATTTTGAGTTGGTCTCTTTGGAATCCACCGAGCATATCTTGGCGAGTGTGGCCTATTTTCCCATAATCTTGACATGTTTCATTGCGATATTGCTCTCGTTCTGCAGCTGTCATGCGACGTTCCCAGGTGGTGGTGGTCGTCGTTCTTGTGTAGAAGATGTTAGATTATTTGAATAATTCGATGATGATTTCGTACTGTTGTGCTTGAAAACCACGTCCTGTAGAGGTAAATGTGTTGCTGCGATTTCTTGTTCCAGTGTTGTAAGATTGCCTCTGTTGTTGTCCATAGAAGGCTAGATGTGGGGTAAGTTGAGACAAAGGTGTTTACGCTTGACTTGAGAACCCGGCCGGCGTTGATCAAGATTTTGTAGTTGAGAAATGAGTTACGTGTATGTAGGTCTTGGTGGCTTCGAGCATTGTTGTAGTGAATGTTTCATATTGTGGTCCCAGTGCTTGTTAGAAGGCGTAAGACCTTCTCTTTGTCCGGTAGGGTTTCCCTATACCAGCGAAGGTCGTCACATGAGTTCTTGAAAGTGTGGATGTGATCTCTAATAGTTCCGTGATCTTCTTTCTACGAGGTAGATCAATTGTTGTCTTAACGTAAACTCTCTTTCTTGAGAGTCTTGTGCATATGCATCTTTCAATGCTTCCCATACTCGTGAGAGCAGATGTCTAAGCCAATGACCAGGCCTAGTGCTTCTTCGGAGAGGGTCCCAATAATCCAACCTCTAAGAAGACGATCAGATTTCCGCCAAGTAACAAATTCCTGTGATGAGTTGTGGTGTAGACCTTCCTGTTTCTGAGTTGTTTGTGTCTGTTGTGGTGTATTTTGCTGGGATTGGAATATCTGTGGTGAGGTGATCAACCAGATCTTGGCTTTCTGCTAGCCCAAGGACTTGTTCTCTCCACAATGGGTAATTTGGCTGTGTGAGTTTGAGTGTGATAAAGTTGCCAACATTCAGGGATAGTGAAGTCATGGCTGGTTTTGTGAAAAGAGTGTGGGCAGGATCGTTCCTGCTCTGATACCAAGAGGAAAGTTTGATTAATTGGGAAGATGACAGCGATTACTTGTGGAAATAATGTATATATTTCCAGTATATATAAAATTACATCAAAACATCTTTTTATAGACTAATACATGATAGGAAAGAAACTAGATTTGAGGATATAAAAATATATCCGTTAGAGGTATTCCTGCTGTTATTTCCTTTCCTTTCTGCATTATTATTCTGTATTTCATGAGTCATAATTCCTGTAGATATTGTTGCCTTTGTAAGTCATTAATTCTGACCATGTTTCTTTTGTTGTGATGTGAATTCTTTGCACTTGTACTGTCCCATGATTCTGTTTCCATTGACTTTGCATTTGCATGATTTCTGGTATTTTGCAGATCGTTGACTCTGCATACATTTGCTTTCCATTTGTTGTTGTTAACAGATAATCCTTCCATTAGAATGTGTTGTATGTGTAGAATACATTATCCGTGTCATCCTCCCAACTTTTCACCTGTAAATTGTTTGCCATTTAAAATCTCGAGGGTTCTTTTGGCGTGGCCACGTTCCCGAAAGAGCAAAATATTGAACAAATCAAGAAAAGAAAAACTCGAAAACGTGCATGGTGGGTTTGTAATCATGAAATGTAGATCATGATGTATAAATTATTAGGGTTCTAAGAGTGATGTTCATGAGGCATCTCGTCGTCACATGGCTTGTGGACACACACACATGCATATATAGAGATCTATGGTTTGACAGGCAGAGAAATTGGATTAGAAATTAGGGTTTCTGGGTGCCAAATATATACATGGTCCCGGCCCCTCCTCATTATTCCTCTCAAATCTGAAAAAAAAAAGCAGGTTTAAAGGTTGATTCCTCATATTAATATTGACATAAGTGGACAGTCATCATCATATGTTATAATCACTATATCAAGAAAACAAAATCAAGATCTATTATAATCATTGTTAATATGGTAGATATGGATGGTGAGAAAACTGTGGTAAGATATGGTTTTCATGGTTGTTTAATCATGTACCGATAAAACAATGCATTATCAACAGAAAAAAAAATTCTTTAATTGAGTCACAAGGCAAATAATTAAACTAAATTAAATAAATCTATTAAATCCCAAAATTCATCTTCTTAGGTCATCTTCTTAGATATCTAGTAAGTCTTGGGATAGGATGAAGGTTAGCGTTATCAAGCCTAAATAGATTCAAGCGTAAGACTATGTATAGGTCGAATATATTTAACTTTATAAATCTAGAATGATATTATAATAAAGTTATTTTAATTTATTATTTAAATTAAAAGATTGAGTTGATTTTTGACCGTAATTATGTTCTGGGTCAATAAATTGCTGAATTTAACCATTGAACTGAAATTAATAAAAATATATAGTTTTTGATGGTCTACTATTAAATTATAGTATTTTTGGATATACATTAAGATTATATTTCTTTTTCATCGGATAAAAACTATCCATATCAAGATTAGGTGATTCATCCTTATAAAAAAAAAAAACATTTGTTGGGTGACTTATTATTTTTATTATTTGACTTATATAACGAGAATATTGTTAGGTCAGTGTCAACGAAATGATAATGTTGACATGCTCGAAGTTCTTGACATGTGAATGGACATGGTGGACCTAATTTTGTTCTCAGCGATGCATCATTTGAGTGATGACATCCTCCTAAGATGTGCCGTTTCAACTTTCAACTAAAAAACCATCCTTCAATAAGAGTTTTACTCTTTTTCGGTCTGTGTTTTAAAAATATATATTTTTAAAAATTATTTTATTTTATTTTTATATTTTACTTTAAATTTAAAAAATTAGTGATTTTTAGATCATTTCCATGTGTTGATATTTAAATTGATTTTTTTAAAAAAATATATTATCTTAATATATTTTTAAACAAAACAACACTTTTAAAAACAACTTAAATGACACTTTCAAACAATCACTTCTTCAGAACATCAAACAAAGACAAGGTAGCTGGATAATACGCAAGTAAAAATAAAACCAATCTTTTTTTTTTCTTTGGACAAAGACATTCAAGACAAATATATATATATATATATATATATATATATATATATATATATATATATATATCCAATATATATCCAATATATGATCTCCTCATGTCTCTATTTTTGTCCTAATTACCCGACAAGATTCGGGGTGGAAAACTTCTAAAATCACATGAAACCATGATAGAAATTAAGAGAAGGGGTTATACCTAATGGTGTTCAATGAGAAGTTGCGACAAAGTTTTGGCTCCGCTTGACATTGTGTTTTAAAAATATTAAAAGAAAATTAAAAAAAAAAATATTTTTATATTAAATTATTATATATATATATATATATATATATTATTTTATATATTGATGTTAAAAATATCAACTAATATAAAATACCGCAGTTGTTTTGCAAGCAAAGAGCCTAAACCATTGTAGGAGTCATTGGATTTGGACCTCGAGAATCATGGTTAAGGAATTACTTTTTCTAATAATAATAATAATAATAATAATAATAAAGCCAGTAGATAAAAAGGTTAGATTAGGTCGATTGACTAAGGGATGGTGCCTGGAAATTAATTTCTTAGACAATCACATACCATGGTCCACATGAAATATTACAACTTACAAGGTAGTTCAAAACCTATCTGCCTTGTTTTGATGAACCAATTTGTGGATGCCATGTGTGAATAATTCCTAACCAAATAAAATAGTAATTAGAAATCATGATCGTCTGGACCCCAAAAAATCATGGGTAGGTCAACCTTCAAATGAAATGATAAAATAGATTTAATTGGATCTTCTTTAGCACATGAGTAGATAGGGTGGGGACCTTTTGTTTAGTGTATACTAAGTTATTTGAACCGCTGAATATTTTTAAAAAATAACTACAGTTATTTATAACATGTTTTTTCACATAAATAATATATAAAAAGTCCATACATGTATCTAAATAAATAAATAAATAATGTTAATAATAACTAAATACATATTTAGAAGAAAAAATATGTAGATTAAAATATTTGCAACCAGGTTAAATTAGTTTATAATTTTCGAAGATAACGTTTTGTTACCATTTGAAAATAGGAAAGACTATTTTAAAAATAAATTTATATTATCATCTCTCCGATTAAACATATTTTTGTTTTTATTTTGCCTAACACAACAGTACAAAGAGGTTAGATGGGGGTTGCTGCATGATCTAAAGTGAGTAAAACTTAAAAGGGGTGATTTTACTAGATTAATTTACACGCAAATCAAGCGGTGGTAAAGGTCTAAACTTAATTTGTATTTTACAGAGCAAACCAGCTCTAATTGTTAGCTCATGTACAGACAGACCCTGCAAGCAAAAGTGACACTAAATTGAATAAGTCTAGTCCTCTTACTTTTAATTTTTTTCCAGCCTGGTCCTCTTGCTCTTTTTCATCCCAATTTTAATTGCATATTAACAAGACAGAAGGGTCAAACTATGACAGAAAAGAGAATAAATAACCACCAGGTAGGTGATCGAATGATAAAAGCTTAAGACTAAAGGTTTTGTTTTGTTAAAATAATTAAGCTCAAAACACTAAAACGAAGGCTATAATTTTTGGTAATTATAAATGCTTAGTTTTAACCTAGTAACAAATAAACTATATATATGTTAAACGTATAGTATTATTTCACCCTTAATAAATAAAACTACATAAACATTATTTAACATGTCTCGCTTGTGATCTCATGTTCGAGTTATATGGTTGTTGATATGATAGTCACTGCAGAGTTATATAATAGTTAATTTTAGAACCGATAGAATTAGTCGAGATATTTAAAAACTAGCCAATAATAATAATAATAATAAAAAACGGAAAAAAGAGAGGGGGAATAGAGGGATGAAAAGCACTTGCATGAGGCAATGGTGGAGAACACAAGTCAAGCAGCAATCATCTTAAGCATTTACAAGTTGAAGGTGTTTACTGTTTCTGAAGGTGAATGGTCCCGATCTCGGATCCAAGAGAGGTCTCGGCATTCCAGAACAAAAGATCCTTTATAAATTGGGAGCTTTCAAAGATCATGATTCTTGCCAGGTTTTGTGGGTCATGTTTTCTTTTTTAAAATAACATGGAAGAGGCTCCATGTGGGGCTAGTTTGTTCATGTCCTGTAGCTTCCTTTTTCTTCCCTAGACAAGAGAATAGTGTTAGTAGACATATTATTGTGTTAGTAGACATATTTTTAAATAAAAGATTTGAGGCGAAAGATCAATATTTAAAAAAATACTAAAAGAGATGATATTTTATTGTGTTAGTAGACATATTATTATAGATTTTAACCGTGCAATTATTGTTTTCCCCCTATGCTCAGAAGTTTTAAAGAAGTTTTAACTCCCGGTGCCATGGTTATTTTAGATATTTTCATAGAACCTATTTTGACATTTATAAATTGTTTGGGGTGTCATAGTCTTTTTCATTTTTATTTACACAGTAAATCTATCTATCCTCGGACATTGGCAAAAGAACGATGGATGTATGAGGGCATTTTTTATTCTTTATCTTAAATTGAATAGTACAATTATGATTTTGCCCTTGAGTGAGATGCATATTGGGCGCTCGAGGTGAAGGTGTAGGGTTTTTCATGTTTTGTGTACAATGAAATTGCTCAAGTATCTCTAAAACCACAAAAAACAAAGGTTTGATGCCAGGGGCATGATGATATTTTCACTCCTAATATTTTTGTGATTATCGTTTTGTCCAGGAGTGTTTATGTAATTGATTTTTTTCTTCTCAGGGTTACCATACTTTTAGGAGGCATGTATAATGTCATTTGGTGGTTGAAAATGTCTGGACACCGTGTTTACCGGTGTGCCGTCATATGCTCTTTCTCATGGTGGTGAGCGTACTGTTTTACGAATAACGGAGGATCGTCGGTGGCCGGGTTTCTTCTTTCCTCCCTTTTCTCTCTCTTACATTGGCAAAATACATATCAGTCCTCTATGTTGTTGTGTGTTTCATTTCAGTTCTTTTAATTTTGTTTTTCTCCAATAGAATTTTTGATTGTTTTCAATTACACTTTTTAATAAAAATTGATCATATATGTTGTTTTTCATTTCATCACTTATTCTTTTGATTTTTTGTTTGTTTTTTATTCCTTGATCTGCAGGTTTTAGTTTGTTTCAATTTTGTTCTCCAATTAAAATTGGTTATATATGATACGTTTTATTTTGGTTCTTATTTTTTTTTTAGAAATTACACTACTATTTTTAAAAAAAAATCCTTTTATTTTTTTCGGTCTCAAGATTTTGATTTGTTGTAATTCTATCATTCAATATAAATTAATTATATATTTTATCTTGACTCTAATTCCTTAAAAAAATTATTTAGTATCAATCCTTTTGATTTTTTCAGTTCTCCTTGGATAATGTGTATTTTCTGTCCTTATTATATATCTGTGCTCGACCATTAAAATAAGAAAAAGATAATCAAAGCAGTTGTACTTCAGATTATCATGCAATTATTTTAGGGATATAGGTTTGCTGTAATGATAGTCACATCTATTATCCAAAACAATATATTATAATTGATCTTATTTTATATAATTGTTTTTATTCACAAAATCTTCTCTGCCCGTGATCTTTAGGGTATTTTAAAGCAGCGATAACCCACTCCAAATCAAAGATTGTGACCCTAGGATGGCATTATGGGGCACTAGTAAGTGTCCCTAGGACATCCCTTTGGGGCACCCTAAATCTTTCTCCAACCCATTTCTTGCTTTGGAGAAAGTGTTTTGGCATATAGTTAATTAGAGTCTAATTAAGCTTAACAAAGTCTAATTCGAAGAACTAATCCGATTTCAAACGCAATTGTTTTCTACGTGGACATGATTTGTTTTTATTTATTTTTTTAAAAAATCGAAATTATGGTAAAATTATCTGAATGAACTGTTTAGATTGTGCTTGTGGCTTGGCTGGGGAGCCGAGAATGTGTATTTTGCCTACTACAAAAAAGAAGAGGGAGGCATTTGAATAAGAATGTACGAAACTTCATAATTCCAAAAATTTTAAAATTATTTCTTAATTATGAAGGATGGATTTCAATTTTTTTTACAATAATAATAATTAAAAAAAATAGACCCGTTAATTATGAGCGAACCCCAATACATTTTTGGACAATAATTTGATAGAGGTTGTTTTATAAAATATTTTTTTTATAAAATATTTTTTTTATAAAAAAAACATAATTTTAACATCTAAACATTAAAATATTCAAGAATATAAGAAAATAAAATAAAAAAATATTTTTAAAACACAAACGCTATATAATAATAATAATAAAAATGTTTGACTAATCACAATACTTCATCATTACGACATAAAAAAAATGATTAATTTATGTCTTAACAAAAAAGTCGAACTCAACAAAAGCAATCAATCGATAAAGGCGTATATATGTGAGCTTTTGGACTCGATAGTAAATGAATTTTCTGACATTGAAGGAACTAAAGTAATATATATATATATATATATATATATATATATATCTGTTCATGGTTGGAGTAAATACTGATTTAGCTTTGCTTTGTCTCCTCTTTTCTTTCTGGCTAAGTTGTGTGAACCCTAAGTCTTAAACCGTTTTCCTCTCCTTCATAAGATAATCATGTATTTAGCACTTGATTATGGATTGGACATTAGGCAAATTCGGGACCATTTCACTTAAGTGCTCTCTAGACCCGAAAATCTGACCCCATGATAGAGATTTTTTATTTTTTATTTATGCAAGTGAACCCTAATCATAATCAATTTAACTTGTAAGTTTTTCTTCTTAGCTCGAGTGGGTTGAATATATCTATTTTTTTATTGATATTATAGATATTAACAGATTAAACATATAAAATATCTTGTTTTTATATGATTCTAAAAAAAAATCACTTACAAAAGACGGGTAAATGATAGGTAATACAGTGATTCTTGGACGATTCTTCCCAGGGAAGACCACATTAACGAGGAGCTGCAGATTTGTATGGGCCTTTTAGCTGTTTATACCATGGGTTACCAGGTGTCCAACCCACGGTCCTGGTCCACATTAACGAGGAACTTTTAATCTTCATGGGCCTTTTTGTTCCAGGCCTGTGAATCTGCGATGCATTGTCTCTTGTTTATATAATTATAGTTAATATATCAAGATGACTGTGGCTGTGATTATTATTATTATTATTATTATTATTATTATTATTATTATTATTATTATTATTATTATTATTATTATTATTATTAGTGTACTTAACTATCATAATGTTCAATGTATAAATAATTTTCCGGCAACTTTCGAGATTAGAATCAGAGGTCATAACACGATAGACAGATCCGTTCAAGGTTTTGATTAAATAACCAATTATTCAGCCCAATTAAAGCGAAGGTGCAGCTTGATTTGGGTTCAGCTCGGCAGAAAAGATGAAGATATTATTTGTTTGCTTTTCAAACTGTTTTTATTTAGAAAAATATTAAATTAATATTTGTTTTTATTTTTAAAAATTATTTTTATATCAACATATTAAAATAATCTAAGCAATATTTTTAATTTATTTTTTTAAAAAATATTTTTAAAATACAGTGTTTATGGGGGGTATACTGATATATTACTGGGCTGGCTTGGTTTTGCCTCTACATCCATGGAGAAAAATGATTGATTTTTCAATGGGTGCGAGTGATTTGCAAAAGCCATAATTATAAAACCTCCTGATTTATTAATAAGTTAACCCATTAGGTCCAAGATGGGTTTTATTTCAAACTGTTCCGAGTGAGCTCCAAGATTTATATATATATATAAACACAATTATCATTTCATTAGAAAATATTAAATACACAATATATATATATAACACAATTGTCATTTCATTAGAAAATATTAAATACACAATATTTTGATAAGTTTATCTATCAACTTGATTTGATCTTAAATATATAGAATCTGAATATAAAAACTCTATCTAAACTTGAGTGGAAGACGATTTATCCTTATACGAAAACTTTATAAAGAAGAAGCACCATGTTAAAAAAAAGAAGAAGAAGCAAAATTAGTTATAATAATAAAAATAAAAATTTGAACTTATGTCATGTACAAAACACACCGGCAGTGCTTGTTTTAGCGGTCAAATTATATTTTTGATTTTTATTTATGTTTTTGGATTGTTTATATGGTAATATTAAAAACACTTTTAAAAATAAAATAAAATTATTTTAATATTTTTTAAACAAAAACAACTTTAAAAACAAAGATACCATCTTCCCAAGGCCAAGGTAATTCTATATGCACAATTCTATAGTGATTTCAACGGTGTAGGAAATGAGTGTACACTGCGACCCCGTCATGGACAATTGCAGTGACAAGGAAATCCCAAATTAATTTGATTGGATTTCAATGAGACTTTCATTCTATATTAGTTAATGCATGAAAAAGATTTCAACCTAAACTCATAATGGTATGTTGTGATTGCGGTAGTTTTTAAAGTGTTTTTCATGTCAAATATATTAAAATAATATTTTTTTTTATTTTTAAAAGTTATTTTTGATATCAGCACATCAAAATAATCTAAAAATATCAAAATATATTCATTTAAAATACAATTTTTTAAATTTCAACAAAATACCGATAAAATTGCAATGCCAAACATGCTATAAGTCACTGGATCAATCATCAACGTCCATGTAGGTCTAGTATCTGTTGATTTGGGTGCTATCAAAGGATAACCTCGCACCATTTCAACCTTGGGCTCATAATGATGAAGATGCTATTTCTTTCGATTTGATCCGGGCATGCATGCTGATCGCAAACTGTTTGTTACTAAGTTGCACCCCTTAAAACTAGCAAACAATTAAATAAGAGGGTGTGAACATAACAGGAAATGCCTAGAAAAAACACCTTGATCTTGACGTTGATCATGAATAATTAATGGGCGATAGATCAGGTACCCCACTTTATTAAAAAAATTAAAACACAAATCAAAGATTATATTTCGTAATTGGTGTTTCAAATCCAAGAGAACAAACTTATCTCACCGTTAAGTACGGGGTACTTAACCTTCTTCCTCTAAATCCCCTTCCTGATCCTCTCATCTTTTCCCCTTGGCCATGAGCTCAAAGCTATTCTTAACAGCAACTATACTAGCTCTAACCTCTACCTTAATTGCGATTAATCATGAGTTCTTGCATCGACCACCTGTTGTAGAAACACTTTCCGGTGGTCATGTCCGCCGTAGGGAATGGGAAGCTCTACCACTTGAGGGTGCAATCGGACCTGAAAGTTTTGCGTTCGACCCGCTCGCCCGGGGTCCCTACGCCGGAATATCTGACGGTCGAATTGTCAAGTGGGAACAGCATGAAAAGCGTTGGATAAATTTTTCCTATGCTTCTCAAAAGAGGTACTCTGTGTGTGTGTGTGTTCAATTTCAAACAGTAAAGATGTTCCGGCGTCAGCTTTTAAGTCTATGCTTGTTGTGATAACGATTTTGATAGTATTTTTAGAAAATATTTTTTATTTTTTTTTAAAATAAAAGAATAAAAATTAATTTTTCTGTCTATGTTAAAAGTAATTTTAAAAAATAAAAAAATATTATTTTAATATATTTTTAAATGAAAAAAAAAACCAAAACGACGCTGCAGCCAGTCAGTTAATGGAAAATGAAATAAAGAAGGAAGGTGTCTGAAAAAGAAATCTAGTCAAGGAGATTATACTGTTTCATGCCTGGCTTAGGTTTGCTGACAACGAGCCTTGATTGAAGATGCCGATTTAATGTTAGAACAATTGAAATAGACCTGACAGCTGTTTTTTTCCGTTCAGGAAGAGCCAATAGAAATAGTAGGATAGAATTCTTCTTTCACTAATGATCACCGGAAAAAAGAAAAGATACTTTCTTTTTCTTTTTTTAGAATCTGTTGCTTACTGGTAATTAAGGATTGTTTACCGGTATGTTTGATATTGTTTTTGAAATTAATTTTTATTTTGAATTGTATTAAAATTATATTTTTCATTTTTTAAAAAAATATTTTTGATATTAATATATAAAAAAGATTTAAAAATGCAAAACATAGAAAAATAAGACGTTAATTAGTCTGGTGAAATATTTTTTTTTTTTAAAAAGATCATTTATTGCTTAATAATAAAAAATATCTTTGATACTAGAATGGATCCTATTAACACTAATTTTAAATACCACGGTGACTAGAATAAGTATCTCTCTCTGTTTATTTATCTATATGATTGAAAATAAAATAAAAAATAAAGTTTGATATCATATTTGTTTTCTTAACAAGTAAATGGATTGATCACTTATTAAGTAAAATGTACAAGGACCAAACTAATTTCTTGAATGAAATTTGAAGTTGTCATCTATTTTGTTTGGGTGTTCTCTTTGGTTCTTTTATTTTAATTTCTTTCTATTTAAAAAAATAAAAATGTGATCGACTTTAATTTGGATTAAAAAAATCAATCATGAAAAAATTATTTAATAATCAAATAAAAAATCTAGTAAATAATAACCATTTCAATTTACTATATCTCTTATGTTATTTTTAAAGTTTTTTTTAATAACAAATGCATTAAAATATTTTTTTTTATCATCATGTCAAAATGATATGAGTATATATAAAAAAAAAAATTAACAATTTTTTTTTTTAAAAAAAAAACAGAGTGAAACATTCACTTAGTTTTAGGTGATTTATTTTTATCCTTGTATATATAATAGATTTATAAATTATAAAGTTTGCAAATCCTCATCTCTTTTAGCAACAACAAACACTCTTCCTTTCCCGTGACGATGCCCTCCAAAAAACTCCTGTCCACGGCCATACCTCTTCTTCTCTCCACCCTAGCCATCGTTATTTTCTCGTCTGAAACATCCAACTCCGAACCTCTTTCCAATGCCAAAGCTAGAAAACTTGAAGAGGTTCCGATTGAGGGTGCCTTTGGGCCCGAAAGTCTTGCATTTGATTCGCTTGGCGAGGGTCCCTAACCTATGCCAGTTTATCGGATGGCAGGATAATCAAATGGCAAGGAAGTAAAAAGGGATGGACAGATTTTGCTGCAACTTCTGCAGATAGGTATGCGTGTAGACAACAACCCTAGCAAGAACCTTTGCTTACGTTGGTATAATTAAGATTAGCAAGTTCATCATGGCTCGATGTTTTCTAGGCTAGAAAGTTATCAGCATCGAGATGAACACGATGATGGTCTAGGTTAATTAGTTTCTGCAAATTGTCTTGCATGTTGAGCCTTATCTTTTTTTTTTGTTTTCTGCTCTTTAGTACCAGAAAAAACAGGTAGGAGATGGAGATTGAAGGCAAATAGAAAGGCATTCATTGCTCTTACCTTATCTTTCACGTTTTTCTTGACAACAGTAAGAGCCTGATTGGTATGAATTGAATTATTTGTGTTATTTTATTTAAAAATATATTAAAATATTTTTTAAAAAATGTATTTTTGATATTATATGACCTGAATCGCCAAAAACAAATTAATATAAATAATAGAAAGTCTTTCCATTTTTTTAAAAATATTTTAGAAACATGAAAACAAATTAGCTTCAAAATATGTTCACTATTAGCTTTGTATTTTTAATTCTTGATCGGCAAACGATTGTATTAGCACTCTATTTTTAAATCTTGATCAGACAATCGATACAGGATGGTTCAAAGGGTTAATCCAGGCTTATTATTATTTTTAAAAAATATATTTTTGTTTTGACAAAAAATAATAAAAAGTTAACAATTGGGTTTTACCCGAGTCAATTAGGATACTAGTCAATTCAGTTTTTGATAAGGTCATTTTATTTTCTTGTTTTTTTAATAACAAAATAATCAAATTGATTTTGTTTTTTATATATAAAAAGAAACAAAAACTGGTTCAAACCGATTGATTTTAGTTCGATTTGGTTGGATATATATCGTTAAAAATGGCAAAACAGGAAGAAGAAAAAAGAAATGTGGGCAATTCTTCTAGTTTCCTATAACTAAACAACAATTGAAAGTCGCTAGTGTCCCAAATTGTTGTTGAAGTAGAATAGGAAAGATTTATCAAAATCCAATTGCAAATGGAATTGCATCTGAGACAATTCCTGTATCAAACGAAACAGTTTCTTATTTATTTTAATGGGATTTTTTTACACACTAAAATATATAAAATAAAAAAAATTTTAATGGGGTTTTTTCATGGACTAGTTTAAAAATGCTAAGATTGACAACGCCTACAGGGACGGCTGTGGAGGGCCACACGATCACCATCAGACAGAGCACATCTTCGGGCGTCCATTAGGTTTATGCTTCGACGAAACACACGGTGATCTATACATTGCTGATGCTTACATGGGATTACTTAGGGTGGGGCCCCAAGGTGGCTTGGCCACTAAGATCGTGACACATGCACAAGGAATTCCCTTGAGATTCACTAATAGTCTGGACATAGACCAATCAAGCGGTGCCATTTATTTTACTGATAGCAGCTCACAGTATCGAAGAAGGTACGTCACGCTCTATCTTTCCTTACTAGATAATTGCTCGTGCTCGTGCAATGCTGCGACTATTTTTTTGTATATAATTTAACACAATTAAATCTATAATGATCAATTTATATGATATAAACAAATAAAAATTATAGATTAAAAGATAAAATTTTTAAAATTTTGAGTTGAGTTTGTCACGTAAGTATAGATTATATATTTTAAAATATAAGAATTGCGTTATCAACGACCACAATAGAGCGCACTAACATTAGAAAAAGAGCAAAATATTTGAATAAGAAAAAAACTTACTGAAATCATTATTGTGCAGATATTAAAATTATTAAAATCAATTAATAGAAAGAGCAAATAAAAAACAACAGGAAAGGAAGCAATATTCATTTTAAATATTATAACAATAGCAACATCGAGTCTTAATATATAAAATTCTTATTGCCGCTAGAATAAAAACAACATAAATTATTAAATTATACCGAGAGAAAAAAACATGAACAAAACAGCAAGCAAGAAAAACCAATTAAAAATTATTATTATTTTTTATTATGAAAGAATAGATAATCATTATTATTATAATAATAGAATACATAAGCACTATTCTTATAATATGAATAATAATCACTATTATTATTATTCTTATGATAATTATTATTATTATGTTAATAATGAAAGAAACAAAAGTAAATGAAAGATTAAAAATATCCTAGAAACTTTAACAAAAGATAAAAAAAAAATTACCATGGCTATTAGTGGCAAAATTTTTTTTATCAAATTATCGGAAGGGAAAAAAAATAACAAAAGAGTAAGAATGAAAAATCATTAAATCATTATTATTATTATTATTATTGTGTAAAATACACTTATATATACATGGACAAAAGTAGGGATTAAAAAAATAATCAAAGTATAAGGGCTGAATTGAAAATGACATATAAAGGGCTTAAATTAAAAAAGTAAAAGTCAAAGGGCTGAAATGCAACTTACATTTATTGTCAATTGAAATCAGAGAAAAAAATTTCAAAAATCGGAACTTTTGTACAGAATTGATTGAGTTATATACAGCCAACCCATAAATTGAAAGTAGAAAGACCAAAGTGCAACTTTGACACTCCGGAGAGAGAGGAACGTGGCCGACGACTTTAACCGGCCTCCTACGCGTCCACGGAGTTTTTTAGGTAACACGCGCCACCGCGGGAGAAACACCACGCAGAGGCGCCTCGTTCTGGCATTCGGTAGACAATTTCCGACCACCGGAGGACGCCGCACGCGCCGCCCGAAGAGGGCGGGAGGCGAAAAACCGCCTGGCGTGTGTGACAGACGCCCTTCCAGACCCGATTATTTAATTGTAAAAATAGGGACAATTACCGTCATGTCCCTTGACTGAATGAAGTGTTTTTGTCTTATTAGGGGCTAAAATCGTCTTTAGCCATTTCAGAAAATAATTAAATATTCGAAAGTTGCGGCGGACCGGTCCGGCCGCGCGCAATTACGCTGGTGCCCCTCAGCTATAAACCTTATTTTGTCCTATTACCGGGGACGAAATCGTCAATACACTGTTCAAAAATGAATATTTAAAAAAAAAATCAAATGGAAAACTCGGAAATACCCCCGCCAGCCAGCCCCTCTTAACAGAGTGCCCGAGGGCCAATTTCGGGCGTGCACTGCTCGAATCCACAGTGATTCTAGAGACAGTGTACAGTAGAAAGGCCACGCCTTTTATATGTTTGGTAATTTATTCAATAATAATACCAGGAGATTTTCTTGTTTCTATGAAATTTATTAAACCTCGACTCATCATCCATCATCCAACTGAAGACCTGGACCAGGGGTTCAGTGATTAGCCCAATTCAGTTAAAACATCTATATTATATATATATATATATATATATATATATATATATATATATATATATATATATATATATAAAGTACATCATTTTTAATAAAGTAATTCTTGATATTACCATAAAAACTCTAATACAAATTAAAAATTATGAGAAAACTTGATGATCTTTAAAATGTATTTATTCAAAGAGCAGTTCGCTGTAAAATATAAATAGATAAAACAAATAATTAGATGGATAAATAGAATAAAAAAGGGAAGAAGGAGGAGAATGAGGCCGGCCCAGTACATTTACTCTTACGGGTCTAGATGGACAGGCCCATCTACTTACACCACTGGAAAAACAATTGGGCCCGTTTTAGACTCGAAGGGCCAGGTAAGCGCGCCTAAGCTCTGCGTTTTTTTTCCCTCCGCTCGAATGGCGTGCTGTCTGTAAGTTATTTATTAAAATGAACGGAAGATACGTTGTTTATAGATAGACAACGTATTGTTCCTTGCAACTAATTTATGATTATTTCTGTGGCTGAAAAATCAACTCAGAGATATATATTTTTTAAAAGAATCTTAATAACCCAATTTTAAACCCTAAAACACGGTTATCAACTTAAAAACTCAAAATCAAATTGAATCTAAATAAATTTTATGGTTTCAACGTAAAACAATTTTTAGACTGAAAGGTAAACGTCAAGAATAAGGACCAAATATGTAAAAATTCAAAAATTTAGGGACCGAAACTTATTTTTTTCATGTAAAAACATCAATTTCTTTTAGTTTATAATGCAATTTAAAGACTTTGAATTGCAGCCTTCCCATTATAGATACAAGACTAGATCATTGTCCACGTTATGTTCCGGGTCAGATTAGTTTTTTTTTTTTAAATAAAAAATATTCAGGTGTTGTTAATGTGATTTTTAGTATAATTGTTTTTAATCTTGCAGGCATTATCTCTCTGTGGTGTTGAGCGGGGATAGATCAGGAAGGCTGATGAAATACGATCCAGCAAGCAAACAAGTGGAAGTACTTGCCAGCAACCTCGCGTTTCCAAATGGAGTAGCTCTGAGCAAAGATGGCAGCTCCATTTTACTAGCTGAGACGACCAGTTGCAGAATTTTAAGGTACTGGATAAAAACATCAAAAGCTGGAACCCTAGAAGTCTTTGCTCAGCTACGAGGTTTCCCAGACAACATAAAAAGGAGCCCTAGGGGAGGATACTGGGTCGGTATACATTCAAAAAGAGAGAAGCTCTCGGAGTTGCTCTTTTCATATCCATGGATGGGGAATGTTCTGCTCAAGCTTCCATTTGACATCACGAGGCTTCAGTCCACCTTGTCCAGGTACAGAGGGGGTGGCTTCGCTGTGAGGTTGGGTGAGAACGGTGACGTATTGGAAGTGTTTGAAGACGACGGCGGAAACAGGTTGAAGTCTGTAAGTGAGATCATGGAGAAAGATGGGAAGTTATGGATAGGGTCAGTAAATTTACCTTTTGCTGGAAGGTGTGAGATATGATCAATGAAGACGCAACTCTATATTATATATTGTGGGTATTTTCTTGAAACAATTAAGAATTACATGCAAATATTTTATTTTTTTGTTTTAATACGTAGGCAATAAGTATATACACATAATTGCACATGTAATATTAGATTACACATAATATTTGATTGAACCTATTGTTTTGTTTTTATATATTTTTTTTATATAAAAAATAAACTTTAAAAATAAAAAAAATATATTATCTCTATATATATTTCTAAGAGAATATATCTAAAAAAACAATCATCATACCACCATCAAACAACCTATTAGTGCGGACAAGAATTGATGGACTGCTTTAAAGGGCAAGATAGATTTGTTGCTGGGAATAAAAACATCAATCATCAAATTGACTGATTTTGAGCTACACCTTCCCGTAACCTGATTTCAAATTTTCAACCACCGCTGGTTCTGTCGTCTGCTCGATATCTGGTGCTGTCGTCTGCTCTGAAAGCCGACCTCATCAATCATGGGATAGAGCTTTCAAAATCAGAAACACACAGACGTGGTTTAAATTCTTCAATTCTGGTATAGTCAAGCCAGCCAGCCAGCCCCCACTTATCCTTACACGGTCTCTGGATAGGCATCGATTTCAGCTGTGGGCTCTTGATATCTACACCGTTCATCTTTATGTCAAAATCTAATCTTGATCGTGGCTTTTTGTGGTAGAAAATGGTTCCTCGATCGGATTCTAGCTTTTCCTTCGAAAACTCTAACCACGAACTGAGAGCCTGTGGTTTGTGCTTCATGTTGCCTTCGCGTGGCTGACATGCAATGCTTGCTTGAACGGCCACTCATGGGAGTGTGATTTTTGATTTTCCCTCTCACCCTGTGAGTCGCGTGGCTGACAATCGCGTGCTTCAACGGCCACTCATGGGAGCCGATGCGAAGAAGGATGGAGGGGTGCAAATTCTTGAATATATATAATCCACTTTCAATAACATGGTGTCGTGATTATGAGTTATTGACAATAAAAATAATAATTAATTCATATTTCTAAAAATTTACACAGTTAGATTTCTATAAAATAATATCTTTGGATTATAAAAAGTTATTAGTTATTCGAAATATTATTTACCTCTAAAAAATATATTTTATTGATCTAAATAGAAGAATAAATAGCTGATTATCCATAATTCTTATAATGAATACATATTCTGACTTAAACTCGAGATATTATTGTCTCTTTGTTTCTTGAAAATCTTCAAACACTTCCAGCAACACCTCGAGAGGCTTGATTTATATAAATCATGTTGGTTCATATAAAAGGTTAATATGATAAATTTATTATTTAAATTTTAAAATAAATTATATCCCACTTGGTGAGATGAATATGTTAAAAATACTTTTCAAATTGGGAAACAAAAACACAGAGAGAAGAAAGCAAGAATCCATGCAGCTTTGATTTTTCTCTGCCTATCATAACGGGAAATAAAAGCAGGAACCTTCCTTTTATCTTATCCAAGAATCATCGTCCAAGATTAAAAAAGATAGGTCAACATGCAATATAAAATATATAAAGATTTTGAGTATATCAACTCATCTTATTTTTTAATTTTATTTTGTTTTTATTTACACAATAAAGTTCAAGTAGATGCATCTCAATCTAGTATCGACATGTTCATTGAACGATGATATGAACACTAGCATCTAAAATAATTTTCAAGGATAATGTCATTAACGAATCGACACATTCACAAGTAAATGATTTGATTTTTTCATAAAAATTCTGATATAAAAAAATATATATTATTTTCTATAAAATATTTATATTACCAACATATATCTTCTCTCAGACACTTTATTATATAAAAAGAAATTGGATTTCTATTTGAAGAAAATAAGAATAAAAAATTCAAATTTAGCACTCGAAATCACGTTATTCCTTGATAATTTATAGCGTATCAGCTTTCATATTTTTATTACAATTGAGTGTTTAATATTTAATCCCTAAACTCTTATGATTACCATAATGTTACTATCCAAAATCCATATAATGGCAAAAATGTAATATACTAGTACCTACATGTCCATTATCGTAAGCTCCCAAATCAGCTGACACTCTTTTTAAAACTCTGCTCTTGCCACCTCGGAAACCAAACACACAAAGAGCCAATGCCGGCATAAATGTACCTAAGATCACAGTACTAGCAGAATTAAGGTAGTAATGGCAACAGCAGGAACGAAACTAACCATTCTTTCAAGATTCTTCACTAGTAATGTTAACAACAAACCCTCGAGGCTAATGGGATCTGGGCCTTCTTTTGACGGGGTGGCCAAGTATTCAACATCCGCAGCTACAGTGGTGAAGGATTATGAGGATTATAGGAAGTCATTGTACGGTGATATTACACATAAAGCTTTGCTTGTTGATGCTGTTGGTACTCTTGTTGTTCCCTCACAGCCCATGGCTCAGGTACTTATGAGTGTGTTTTGATTTCCGGGTTTGGAGTGTTTAGGCTGTGTGGATTGTGTTACGGGGTTTCCAAGAGGCGATGTTTGTGTTAATTTTTGGTTTTTATTAGCGAGTTTGTTGATATTCTGGGTTCTGAATTTTCTAGTTGACTAGTTATGTCATTCTCAACATAAAGATCAAAATTTCATCCTCAGAGTGATAAATTGTTGTTTTGTTGCTGTAGATATACAGACAGATCGGGGAGAAGTATGGAGTTGAGTACTCTGAGGATGAAATATTGAACAGATACCGGTGGGCTTATGGGCAGCCATGGGGTCGATCTCGTCTCAGGTCTGTTCCTTTATTATTGTTTATTTCTCTTCGCATTTTAGTGGAATTAGTTTATGATCTCCTCGATGGAACCCATGTACTAGAACTTGTGGATTTTCTTAAAAGATTACTATTCTTGGCTTCTTGCATCTTTTGCCCTTCTGGACTGTTGGAGTAGCAATAATAATGGCGGCAAAGAGATTCTTGAGTCGTTTTGTTATGTTGTGATTGCTATAATGGCTCGTACTGTGTCTTCATTCCTTTTCTTTCGAATAAGTTCAACAACGAAGTCAACAAGTTAGCTTCTTTCTGCTTGACAGATAGGTGATACCAGATTCATCATGTGTAACATATCTAGAATTATTACATGCAAGTTGCTCGAAACTGCAGCTGCAACTTCTTATAATGTCCCCACGAAGGATTCTGGTAGACAAATCATGGTAATTGTGCCAAGATCTTTTGCAAATTTGCTTAGATGTATGGTTGGTAATGTTATCATTAAGAATATATAATATATAGTTTAGGTTATTTATTATTCATTAAGGATAGAATAGTCTATTGCTTTAGCCTTTATATAGTTCTTTTGTATTTAGGTAAAGTTAAGCATGTATTTAACATTATTATTATGAAACCCTAGCCTCCTTTACTTGATTCTCTCTTTATGTATTTTGAATTGTCTAACAATCATATTAGGTATGGGCCTGCTTTTATTTTTCTGAGGCATGACCCCTCAAGGTTATTATGTGTCTGGTTTAAAGTATTTCATTTTTTTTTCAGTATACAGGGCATGCTTCATAAGAGTATTTGATGTGGTATGGACAGACTGGACTATTAAACAATTTAAAATCCTTAAATGGATGCTGGAATGATTTCTAAGAATATGTTCCTGGGAATCTCACCGATTCTGGGAAACAAACTAAAAGCATGGATAGAAATGTTAGCACATGGAAAAGAATCAGTTCCATTTTAATGTTCTTTACATATAGCATGGTTGTATATTGCATCTCATGTTCTCATACATTCCAAGCATGCTACTTTGGAAAGTTGTTGAATTAAACAATTTAAAATCCTTGAATGGATTCTGGAAATGTTTTCCAGGGAATCTCACTGATTATGGGAAACAAACTAAAAGCATGGATAGACATATTAGCACATGGAAAAGAATTAGTTCCATTTTAATATTATTTACGTATAGCATGATTGTATATTGTATCTCCTAGATTCCCACACATTACAAGCATTCTACTTTGCAAAAGTTGCTGAATTTCCTGTCATTATTCTGATGTTCTCAGCTTCTTCTTCTTCTTCTTCTTCTTCTTCTTCTGAGGGTACAATAATGACAATCTGGCTTCTAATCTGTACCTTCCTAGATACGCAAAGGCATATTGTCTGCATGACAAAGGCCATTGATCATGGATGCAGTATATGTCTGTCAAAAATTTATCATGCACTTGTATGCTATGTTTGGAAAGAATCTGTTTTTTTCGTGGTCAACAGCTTGATATATTTTTTAATGTTTTATGGCAGATATGTAAATGATGGGAGACCCTTCTGGCAGTATATAGTCAGTTCTTCCACTGGCTGCTCAGATGCTCAGTACTTTGAAGAGCTTTATAACTACTATACCACTGAAAAGGTATAGTAGATTGTTCAAGGATAGAAAAATTCTCACCTTTGTAATGCATTTGTTATTCTGGTTACAACTTTCATATGCTGTTTTTTTCAAGGCCTGGCACCTCTGTGATCCTGATGCCGAGAAAGTGTTTGAGGCCATCAGAAAAGTGGGTGTAAAACTGGCTGTTGTGTCAAACTTTGACACTCGTCTTAGACCTCTCTTGCGGGCTTTAAACTGTGATCACTGGTTTGATGCCTTGGCAGTTTCAGCTGAGGTAAGAAAATCGCTCTCCCTCCTCCCCAACCCTCCCAACACACGTACCCAGAGACATGCATTGGATTATTCTCTTTTCCTCTCTTTGAAATATATCTAAAATGATAAAAAGAATTACATGCATGGATTACTTACCTTTATTTTTCATGTGTATATACTAACAGTTCTGTTGCTCATCAGTAGTCATTACTCCTGTTCTTAAAAAACTATGAAACAGAGAAACTAAGTTACTCCAAATTTGTAGATTTGCTTTCTTGTCTCATAGTTATTTTCAAAGAATTGATAGGTCTGTAGTCTGCATAAGGTTCTTTTGATATTATTATGCAAACTAAAGTAAAGTGAAATTGATTTATTGGATGATAAATTTAACGTCCAACCTTTACTGACTGAATTTTGTTTCATTTCTGTTGCATTCAGAATTGATCATATGCATGAATTGCATTGCATTTGTTGGTATTCTAATGATATTTAGAATGTTTCCACATGAATTTTTTTTTTTGACGAAGTTAAAGTTCCTTGGTATTGACAGTCATTCTGTTCTCTTTCTCTAATCAGGTTGCCGCTGAGAAGCCAAATCCAACAATATTTCTTAAAGCTTGTGAGTTGTTGGGAGTGAAACCAGAAGATGTTGTGCATGTAGGCGATGATCGTAGGAATGATATATGGGGTGCAAGGGATGCAGGCTGTGATGCTTGGCTTTGGGGAAGTGACGTCCACTCCTTCGAGGAGGTAGGCTTCAATAATCAATATAGAACTAGGTGAAAACTGAGGGCGGGGAAGAGATCACGTTAATATTTCTTGGAGAAAATAATTTCTTGGAGTCCTTAATGTTTCAAATCTCATGACAGTATTTGATCACCAAAGCTCTTGTAAACTTGCATGGAGATGTGTTCACAAACTGCAGCTAGGATTCTTGTATCTGCTTTGAAATTGGAAACCAGCCTGTTTATTCTCATAATAATTTTGCTAAAACTTGACATAACATGTCAACATCTCTGCGGGGACTGTGACCTGGCATGCAAAATATATTTTCGTTTCTAGAGGTAATTATTTTCTGGCTGTGGTTAGTATGTCATCCAGCTATAATGGGTCCAGTTTACTGTAAATAGGATTCAGGCTGCAGGTTGCCATGTTTTTATGCACGAGACAGTCATTGCACAATGTACTACGACTCGTAGAAATTCCGATTATCACTGTCATGATCATCATCGTTTGTAATTATCACTGGATTGAAAATAGCTTGAATGATCACTTTGATTTCACCATGCAGGTTGCGCAGAGGATAGGAGTGCGCGTTTGAGATATTTTTACATCTGTACCAACAATCTTTGAGAGGCTATCTGTATATGTACAGGTTTGCCTCAACTTTTAAGAAGAGCCTGTGTATAGTGTTCCCCGCTGTAGTTTGTAGAAGGACAAAAAAGTAAATAATGTAAGATGAGAACATATGAAATTACAGGTAGTGAGGAACAATACAGCCTTTTCCTTGTCAGGTGAGTGGTCAGGTCCTGTAAATCTCGCCTAGCTATCCAAGTTTTCTTACGCATGTAGCCTGTTTCTTTTTGTTTTTATTATAATTGTAGTGATTGTTTTTTAAAGTGTTTTTTAATATGTCAAAATAATTATATTTGTTTTAAATATTTTAAATATCAACATGGTCTACAACTTTAAATAAAACCAAAAACTCTTTTTTTAAAAATATTCTGTAAAACATAAAAACAAACAAGTTTTTTTTTCCCTACGCCGTCGGATTTGAATTGATTGAACTTGATCATTTGCCGTCGTGATTTGGAAAGTTTAATCGATCAACCGAATTACTTGATGTGGTAAATTATTAAATGAGGCATGCAAATTAGATTTTAATACATCATGATCAACTCTTGTTACAAGATCATGATGTTGGAAATTACCCCCCTCTCCTTCCCTCGTGTGTTATATATACAGCATCCCCTCCTTACCTATCTTGATGTCATTATAACTTTTATTTAATTTAAGATGAATATATTTATGGATTAAGACAATAATTGTTTAGTACAAAACTTAGAGATGCTCGATAATAATAATTTTTTAAAATAAATTTCATGTGGAAATACATCAAAATAATTTTTGATATCAGTACATTAAAATATTTCAAAACACTAAAAAAATAATTTAAATAAAAAATATATTTTTAAAATACTCAGAAAACAAAATAAAAAGTTTTTATAAGTGTAACAAAAAATAAGACTTGAAGTATCAGATATAAATAATACATTGTGTATGGAGCTGTGTAAGAAGTCACACAACTTTCAACTTCGCTAAATAGTTGTTTGGTATAAACTAATGGATGGAATCCATTATTTTTTATAAAAAAAATAATTTATAAAATCTTGGATCATAGACTTATTTAATTTTATTCAACTTTTTTTTTAAATTCTTGATACCATTTGATTTAAAACTTATTTGAGAGTATAAGTGAGGCTGTTTTTCAAAATGTTTTTCGTTCAGAAAAGTATTAAAATAATATTTTATTGTTTGAAAATTATATTTGATATCAACACATAAAAATAATTTAAAAATACTTAAAAAACTCAATCTAAAAAATATTTTTTTTTAAAAAAATATAATGCCAAACAAGCGATTATTCAAGTTATTTTTCAAACTAAGTTGAACGAGTCATGCTCAAATAAACCTATTAATTTTTAAAAATATAGTTAAAACTAAAAAACGTTAAAAAAGGTATTCGATAAATAGCCCATTTACATAACCAGGCCCAGATAAAAGCAATTTGAAAACATAAGCAAAGAAAAAGGAATCTCTCGTAGGCGGGAAAAAAAACCCAGGCAGACCAAAAATAGTGCTTTTCAAATTTTCAGACATCAACTCCTGACCACCTCTCTCCAAAAAATCGAAAATGGAGAGAATCCACGTCGCCGTCAGAGCAAGACCGTTATCAGCCGAAGACACAAAATCAACTCCATGGAGAATCTCCGGCAACTCCATTTTGATCCCTAATTACTCCAATAAATTCGAATTCGGTACTGTCAAGTTCACATTTCTCTGGTTTTTTAAATAAATTATTTTCAGGGTTTTACCCCCGACTCGCTAATTTTCTAACTTTTTTTGCTGCTCAGATCGTGTTTTTGGTGAAGCGTGTAAGACCGAAGAGGTTTATAGATCTAAGACTAAAGAAATCGTTACTGCTGCCGTTCGTGGATTCAACGGTATGTTTTGAAAGTAATTAGGATTTTAATTAGTGAATTGGTTAATTTAAGAGTGTAATTATGGTTTTTAGGGACTGTATTTGCTTATGGACAAACTAATAGTGGAAAGACGCATACAATGAGAGGGTCAGCTAATGAGCCTGGTGTGATTCCTCTTGCCGTGCATGATTTGTTTCATATAATACAACAGGTACTTTTAATTTAATTTTAGTTGCTTGTTAATTGCTATTTCACACAATTTTTTGGGTCAATTTTGATATTTTTAATTAGGTTTTAGAGGGCAGCGAGCCTTCCCTTTTTGGGTCTTTCTAGAAGATAATTTAAGTGTTTATAGAGAGGAGAGGAAGAGAGAAAGAAATAACGAATTCTGTTTTGTATTGCCTTCGATTGTTAAAATGATAAACGAGCTATTAAATGATCTGACTTCTATTAACAAAAGCAATAGTTTGACATGCAGCTGGACAGCGACCATTGCTAACTCCATAAACTTTCCATTTGATTAAAATTCTCCATTTGATTCTCTTTATTAACACCATTAACAAAATATTTATAGCTTGCTGCCGTTCCCGTATTAGCTGTTTGATTAGGTAAAACTCATGATTATTTCCCAATTTCTTGAAAATCTTGTGGCATCATTTGGCACGCACCATTATCACCTCTAAACTGTTTTGTAGAAATAATTGACATCCTCGATAATAATTATAATTTGTAGAAAGAGCTGCCTGTTTGAGTAATCTAATAAACTCTTGCATCGCAAAAATAGCCTTAACAATTTAGTAATATTTTAGATATGTATTTTTAATTTTGCAAAGAATTCTTTTATTATTCTTACTTGATGGGACTTAATTTGTAAATTAGGATGTGGACCGGGAGTTTCTGTTGAGAATGTCTTACATGGAGATATATAACGAAGATATTAATGACTTATTGGCTCCCGAACATCGAAAGTTGCAAATTCATGAAAGTACAGAGGTACTCAAAATTTTTGTATCTAGGAGATTATGTGCTATATTGCCAAGATCGTTGCTAGGTATTTGTTTTTGTTTTGTGTACGTAGAGAGGAATATATGTAGCTGGATTGCGTGAAGAAATAGTTGCCTCTCCCCAACAAGTGCTCGACCTTATGCAGTTTGGAGAATGTAAGTTATTTTTAGACGTCCTGTTAATACTTTTGGAATTTTGTTAGAAACCACCCTTTTCTTACGTTGACTTTTTGATGATTAATTGATTTCTATTTTTACTTAAATGAATTTTAGCACACAGGCACATTGGGGAGACAAACATGAACTTGTATAGTAGCAGGTCCCACACTATTTTCCGTATGGTAAGATCAAATTCTCCTCCCACTGATTTTGTTTGTTTTATGAGATCATTTTCCTTATATTAATTATTGAACAGATTATTGAGAGTAGAGATAGGACAGGGGATGATGATAGTAGCAACTCATGTGATGCTGTACGTGTATCGGTTTTGGTATGTGATTCAGTGCATTGTGTTTCCTTCTATATTTATCGTGGTTATGCTTCTTTCTGTTGTCGTTATGGTAACAAGTATGTACGGTTTTTTTCTTCCTAGAATTTGGTGGACCTTGCTGGTTCTGAACGGGCGGCAAAAACTGGAGCTGAAGGTGTTCGGCTCAAAGAGGGTTCACACATAAACAAAAGTTTAATGACACTTGGCACTGTCATTAAGAAATTGAGTGAGGGTGCAGAAAGCCTAGGGTATTTTTCTATATTTGTGTGACAATATCTTTACTTTTTTTTTAATCAATTTATACACTTTTAATTGTTTTCATTATTCAATTTGATCTAGGGGTCATGTTCCATATAGAGATAGCAAACTCACACGCATTTTGCAGCCCGCTTTGGGTGGAAATGCAAATACAGCTATAATATGCAACATAACTCTTGCACAGGTAACATTTTGTAGCCATTCAAATTTATCTTGGTTAACATTGTTAAAAGCGGAAGTATAATGATTTTATTTTTCTTATGTTGCTAATCACGTTTGTTGATAGTAGGTTCATGCAGATGAGACAAAGAGTAGTCTACAGTTTGCAAGCAGAGCGTTGCGTGTCACAAATTGTGCACATGTGAATGAGGTAATTTCTTGCCGTCTTGCACTAACTAAACTGTACAGTCCTTTTTTTTATGCTCTTTAAGTTCAAAAACTCTTAAAGTGTTTCATAATTTGAGCTTATGTTTTGATGTCAGCATGTCGTCTCTGGATGTCATTTTTTCTCTTTTGGAGGAGTAACCCAAGTTTTCTTCATGCTAGATTTTGACAGATGCTGCCTTGTTAAAGCGTCAAAAGAAAGAAATCGAGGAGCTTCGGGAAAAATTACAGGTTAGCCCACTTGACATGATAGGTGCAGTTGTTTTTTCTTGCTTCAAAAAATTTGCTCACATTTTAACAATTATTGATTTAAATCCAGGGTTCTCAATCCGAACACTTAGGAAAGGAGATTCTCAATCTTCGAAACACATTATTACAGGTTCGATCACCTTGCTATTGATATTAATTATTTCATATGCCTGGAACGATTTGTGTTTAGATGTTGAAAACATTTTTTGCAGTCTGAACTGGAGAGGGAGCGCATAGCTTTGGAATTGGAGGAGGAAAAAAGAGCTCAAGTTGAACGTGAGAAGGTTTTGCAAGAGCAAGCTAAGAGAATTGAAAACTTGAGCTCAATGGTGCTGTACTCTAATCGGGATGAGAATCGTGATCAGCATAAGAGGGTTTGTATGACTTCCTTGTCAATATAATTCATCAAAAACTTATGTTGGATGCACCTTCCTACAATTTATGTGCAAAAACTGTAGGAGTGGTGGATATGGTGATAGGCATTAGTTTGGGTAGCACAGGCTGGTGATTAGTTACTTTCTTCTAGACTAAGAAGGGTGATTCCTCAATTGCATTGGTAATGGAGTTTGGTGCGCCTTTTTATTTTCAAATTGGATCTCAACTCCCAAGGTCACATTAATGGGTTTGATCATGCTTGTGGCGCAAATCTGGAGCAGTTGAGATTGCTCAAGATATGTTTTTATTTCTAATTTTTTTTTGATATTTTCTTTGTATTTGCGTGAATTTGAGTTAGAGTGCATTGCTTGTATTCTGGGGAGTGAATACCTAGGCGGCTGGCCAAATTTTTGGGATGTTGTCTTTTGACTGCATTCACACTTAGAGTGGATTGTCTGTCATAAGGCAGTTACATTACTTCGATTCCATGGTGGAAAGTTTTGAGGAAAGACTAGCTCACAGGAAGGGGCATCTCGTTTAGAAAGGACTAAGGGAATGGAGGCCTAGATTGAATATCAGTGTCTGATTTACTTTATTTATTTGTTCAAGTTTTGTTTTAGTAGTGCAGATGCTGTAAAAGGTTGCAAAACATTTTTTTGATGAGAGACCAACAATGAGTTAAAAAATAACCCCTTACATAGTTCGTACGGACTTTCATTGCATTCTGCAGGGGAAGAGACGAGACACATGGTGCCCTGGAAATCTCGCACGAGAAACTCTTCAAGAGGTATTATGTTTGCTGTTACTAAAATGTTCAAGTTTCTCTCCTGTTAGTCATGAAACTGGAAACCCTTTACTAGATCATATTTGAGGTCAAAATTCAAGAGTGAACCTATGCATGTTGAAGTAAATTTTAAAACAGTGATGGATATTTGTTGCAACGGTTAATCACTGAGTATAGGTAACAGAATCCTGTTTGCACTTGGACACAACCACCCAGGAGGCTGTAAGGGATGCCATCTCTCAAGAAACGAGAACAGGGCCGTGTGGCCTGCGCGTGTGTGGTTCTGTAGTTTAACAATATTCACTCAAAGAAACTGAACTATAATTGAGTTTTTGTAAGTATACACAAGTAATGAAAATTCGAAATCCAGTTTTGACTTTACTTTCAATTATTGAACAAAGGTGGACAGCATATTGCTTGAAGTTCTCGCACAACCAAAGTAGGAGCATCCTATAATCATAGAATATAATAAACATTTTTTTGATAGTGTCCATATATAGTAGTTTGTACACTGTTCTATCATGAATTGACTTGGTCAAATGAATTTGAAATTTTAGGTATTGCCTTGTTAATAGATTATCATCAATTTGAATAAATAGAAAACCATGGCACAGGGCTTTGATACTTGTGTGTGTTATGAAGTTATACTTGATTTATGACCGGCATTCACGGGGATTTCTGTCATATACTCTCCTGTGAAATTATTGAGATGATCAAGCACATTGATAACTAGTTTGTACTGGAGCCAGGAATTTGCACTGTATGGAATAATGCACAATAAATTGGATTTAGGCTGATTAGCTAGCTTATAATCTTCTGCTTTGCTTTAGGTGGATCCCAATATCCAGTCAAGGCCTTCTGCTCTAAAACCAATGAGAGATAGAAGTGATATGGGACCACTTTTACCATTTCAAGAATTGGTCAGCAAAATTGAAGTTGGGGATGACGTCAATATGCAAAGTGAAGATTCTAAAAATAATGCATCAGAAGACTCCACCCTTCCCGATCCATGTTCTTTATTGCATGTGACAAATAGGAGAAAGGCACCAACTAGGAAGAAAGGCTCAAATGCGGTTTGTGCCTTTTCTTTTTATCTATATATCCTCTCATTTATCTGTAGATGCACTAACATGTGTTCGTGTGTCAGGAGGACCATGAATGGGCAGAAATACAAGTGGAATATGAGGACTTGCTTCAAAAACTTGAAATTCAGGTTGTTATTCTTCTTTAGCACATCTGTTTTTAGGAGATGGATGTGGATATTCACTTATTTCTCTATTTGTTTAATTTTTATATTTTTTCCATGCAGAGAACTACGAGTGAGATACAGATTGATTGTTTAAGAAGACAGCTTGGTGAACCTCATTTGTTTGAATGTGTGAAATGTAGAAATTGTCTCACTTATGAAGGCAATACAAGTACCAATTATTTGGACAAAAACGTTAGTCTAAGGGAGTCAGAGGCCATTATTGTAATCAAACAACTTCAAGAAAAGGTTTGTTTTTTCCTTCCTCCTCCTTAATGTCTTTTGTTTTTTCATAACCTCTTGTTTTTAAATCTGTAAATTTTATGTTTTTTTTTCTCTGGTTCATACTGTTCCTGGAATTTCTTCATCTTCTGTTTCCACTATACGTGTTTTAAACTTATTTTTTCATTATTTAGATTAAAATGTTAGAAATGGAGAAGTCCTCTAGTCAGCAAAATCTAGACAGTGTTGTCGAGCTAGCAACAGAGCAAAGTATATGTGCTAGGGAGACGTTTGAAGAGGTAAGTAAGAGCCATCAATGAATCTTCTGTGTTTTCTAAGATGTGCATATGGGCAAGTTTATGGACTGTTTGAATATGATACTATAGATACTTAATAAGATGTTTCCAAAAGATGATATATTAGTGATATCTTTGCCGTGGTTTCCAAGAGGCATTCATGGTTCAATAGAAGTGCAAAACTGTATGCATATTAATATTGGTTTTTTTAACTTCTGTTTTGTTGTCATTGGTTAATGAAAGGTAACTGGTATTTGATCTTCATTTATGCTATGCCTTTATAGTAAAGTTTATTGTATTTACTTAATGTTCGAAAATTAGTAATGCTTTTTTGTCTTTTCTGTTGTGATCTCTTAGCTCCAGGAAGATCTCCAAAATGCACGAGAGGAAGCGAGGATTGCTTATGAACAACTTAACATTGTTGATGTATGTGACTTTTACTTTTGTCTTAATATTTGTGAGCATTCGTAGTCAGTCCTGGTTCTTTATATTTTCTTTACTCTATATATGTATGTATTTGTCCACAATGTTTTTGTTCCTATTGATGCTCTTTGGACCATGCCTAGCAAGCTTATTCATAATCTCTTAACCATAGGTGAATTTTAACTCTGATGAAGGTTTCATTGGAGATTGAAGACATCATGTCTGAAGTTAAGAGCTCAAAAGAAGTTGTTGAAAGCTGTTCCTCTCTTTTGGATGACGTTTTCCAAAGTTTTTCTTCTATATCTAATGCAATAAGTGTGAGTAATCTTGAAATATCAACTGGTTGCTTATTTTATTTTATGATTGTTCATTGTGTGAAGACCTTCTGGATGTCTGTTAGGCCATTTGTTTTCATTGAATCTCTATATTAGACCATGTCGTAGTGGGCACAGTTTGAATAAAGTCATTCGTTGCAATGCAGGATTTCAAGGCTTTGATCAACCAGAGCTCTCATGAACAAGAATTAATCATTAGTAGCCATGAAAAGCTATACCATTGCATGAAGCAAAAAGTTGATGAAGTGGAGAATGAAAAGGTATGGCTGTTTCTTTTCTGCAATGCACGAGACTGTAGCTAATTGAACTGCAGGAGTGATAAAGAGATAACACAGTTCAATTTTTTGTAACAGATAAAGAAAACAGGAATTACTAAATGAAATCTGCTATTTCCTTTTAGTTATTTTCTGGCTATATCTGCTAATAAATTAAAATTTTCAAACGCAGGTCCTTTTGCACAAAGAAAATATGGATCTTCAGAAACAGATACAAGAACTGAGACACAATACTCAATATTATGAAGAGTCCTTGGGAGTAAGAAAACTTGTTTACATGGTTAATTTGATTTAACTCACGTATGCATAACATGCAGGTCTTGGTGTACTTGTCTGATTCCTTTGGTTGTTGCAGGCACTTACAGAACAACAGAATTTTGAAAAAGAGGAATTTCTATCTCAAATTCAAAATCTTCAAAAGGAATTGTCATTTTTATCTTCTTGTTCCTTGGCAAAAGAAAAGGAAAATTTGAGAAAAGATCTTGAGAAAACAAAAGTGAAATTGAAAGAGACCGAGTCCAAGCTCAAGAATGCTGTTCAAGAGAAAACCAAACTTGAGGTTTTGTTCTGTATACATAATTTCCTACCATGCCAATTAAGTCATATGATTTAGATTATAATTCATCACTTCACGTTTGTAGGGCCAAAAAGCATTTGCTGAAAGGGAGGCAAAACGATTGCATGGTCAGAAGACTCTTCTTGAGCGTGACATTAGCAAACGTGACTCCTTGGCTGGTAGAAGACGTGATTCAATGGTTGACAGGAGTTCAAAAATGTTTGATTCAAAAAAGTCAAAAGGTCTTGCAGCTACTTTTGAGCAGACAATGCAGGTAGTGACCTTGAATATTAATATTTGTTTCATACACCTTGCATCGAACATCTGTAATCTATCTATCAATTACCTCCTTGCTTGAATTAATCATGCGGATGACTTCATATCTTAACTTTTTATGCCATGTCGTTTTTATTTTGTTTAGGAAGATTATAGAAACTTGGAAGTTCTTGCATTTGAAATGGAAGCAACTATTGCTTCTTTGGAAGAGGAAGTGACTGCTGCACACAAGGAAAAGGAAGAGGCTATATCAAGAAATGAAAGTCTGGCTTCAGAGTTGGAGGCCCTGACAGAAAAGCTTAACATATCAAATGCTGAAGTGAATGTCTTGCATGAAGATGCTTCACGCCTTGTGAGTTTTCCTCGTACATCTCCCCTGTTTATCAATTTCTTTATTTCTTCATAAAAGCTGGAAGACTAATGTGCATTTGTGCTACTTTGTGGATCTTGTTTCTCTGTCTCTAGAGACTAATGTTGGAAGAATCCACTTTGAACCAGCAAAAAATGGAAAGTTCTATAAGATTGTTAGCAGAACAAAAGGAAGAGTTGGCAATGGTAAGCTCATGTTCTGTCTAATTTCTTAGAAATTAATTCACTTTTTTCCTGTGTTTATTGGCAGAATGTTGGTCATGGGATATTGTCTGATTTTGCAGCAACTTAGCGATTCCCTTTTGGAAATGGAGGAGGAAAAGGCAATATGGTTTTCCAAGGAGAAAGCTTCCATTGAAGTCATAGAAGAAAACACAAAGTTACAAGGTGCAGAGATTACAGCATTCACCAAAGCAATGTCAGAGGTAAGCTACAAAATTCCACTCAAGAATTTTTCAACACGCCATTCTATTTCGAGCCGTGTTTAGGGTCCTGTGGGGATACTGTAGTGTCATCATTTGCTTGTTTCGTCCAAATTTGTTTGGAGAATGAACACCATTTCTTTTATTGTATATGTTTGCTTTGTTTGAAAATACCCGCTTGTTTGTTAGTTTGATTATGGATGTGTTAAAACAGGTCAGAAATGAATTAGAGTCCTTTAGGGAAGAATGCAAGGTCCTCACAGAAAAATTGGCATGCTCAGAGGAAAATGCTGAGCGGGAGAAGAAATCAAGGTATATATTATAGTCTAAATAACTATGTTTTCTGTATTTTTTGCATTATTAGTGACATTATTACTGGCGACTGGCTATTACTTTCCTCAAGTCGAACTCTTTTCCAATCCAGTGCAGAGAAGTCTCTAGAGATTGATCAACTGAAAAATCATCTGATAAGGGCTGAGTTTGAGAGCAAACAATCTCAAGAGGTGAGATGTAGTTCATTTTCATGTGATATTTTTTTTTTTTACAATATGCTATTAGTTTATTACTCTCTATGGAAAACATAATATATCAATTTATTTTTTTCCTCATGCTCCAGACGTTGAAATCAAATCTGGACACTCTTTCCATGGAACTTGATTGTGCTCGTGGGAAATTGAATGCACTTGAGAAGGAAAGGAGTATTCTGAGCAAGGAGCGAGATGATCTATTGACTCAAATTGGAGGGTTAGATAAAAGACTAGAACCAGAAAATGACTTCCAGGTTCGATCTACATGCATTGTTTGCAAAAGGAATTTACATTTGAAAAATGGGAAAAATTCTCTCTCAATTTAGTGATTTAATTTGTCACTTGTGATTTTGACAGAATCTTCAAAACCAACTACTCAGTATAACAAGTGAAAGGGACAAGTGGATGAGACATTGTGATGAAATGGTAGGTTGGCCATTAATTCTTTTGTTGATTGGGCACCCCAATTATCTCAAAACGGTCTAATACTATGAATTTGTTCCAGTTACTTGAGTCTAAAGTTCGAGTTGAGGAACTGAATGGGAGATTGTCTAGCATGGAGGCCAAAATGAAGAATGTAAGTATCTACATATTTGTATTCATCCGATTCAAGATTTAGGATTACTTGTGTGTTTCATCCCAGAATCAAAGTGTTAAAAATGATCTTTAACCCATCAACTAATTCATATAACTTGATCTTTATCGAACCTAAAAAGCCGCGTACCGCATCCATTGCTAGCATCACATCACATCAGTTTAAAGGAGGAGGTCCCTCAAACATTGAAATTTGTTGTTTAGGCATTCATATTTACTTCAGCAGTGTACCTCTTCCTGTTATATATTTCTCCATGCACCTCCAAGCGAATCCTTGATCTAGTGGAACGTATTATGTGTTTCTCAAATGCAAACAGCTCTTCCTGTCATATATTTATCCATGCAATTTCAAGCGAATCCTTCTTGATCTAGTGGAATATATAATGTGTTTCTCAAATGCAAACAGGATGAAGCTATGAACAACAAGGAAAGGGCAAAATTTAGAATGAGGCTTCGAGGGACACAAGCGAAGTCAGATGCCTTCCATTTTAGATACAAGGAAGCAGTAAATGAGCTGGCATTCATGAACAGAAACTTCGAAGTGGCTTCGAAGAAGCTGAAGAACCAGTTAGCTTCCTATGGAATTGAGATCCTCAACCTCAAGAAGCAAATCGCTGCCTTTCACGGGCAAATTGATCATTAATCGACAATAGTTTTTTTCATTTTTCAGAAAATTGATCATTTTTTGTATGTTAGCTAATTATTGATCTAGGATACAGCGCAGCAGCTTACCATTGTCAATATGTACATTGACACCCGATTTGTCTAATGAAAGTAGAGTAGAAAATTCACGAGGAGATGCTTAGATTTCATCAATCAAGAAAGTTATCGTAGAATTTAACACAGTATTAAAGTTTTGTTAATCAAACGGTTACAAGTTCGAATCTTACTACTCTCATTCTATTTGATAAAAATTAAACACAGAATAGTGTGAATTTGTATTTATATAAGTTTAAAGTCTAAAATGTTTTCACTTGAGAGAGAATATTAGAGAATAATATAAATTATATTTTGAGATCCCATCTAAAAATTTAAGCTTTTAGATGAGATGGTTACTTAACATTATCTTTCTGGAACTGTTGATTAATTAAGGATTATACTGCAATACAAAAGGATAAAGGAGTGAAAATTGAAAACCAAAGAGCTATAGAAATCAAAGTTGTCAATTCTTTTCTGTTCCTTTGAAAAAATCGAGAGGAAGCGGTGTCTTTTCGTCTCGGTTTTAATTCGACTGTTACGAAAATTCAGCGCGAACATTCATGCACCGTTCAGCCTTATAATTCTTTTTATATTGATTAGCTTATGATTTTTTTTTTCTAATTTTGAGATTATGTTTGTTTGACTTTGTGTTTATATTGTATAATTTAAAGTTAATTTATCTTGAATTTTAATTATGCTTGTTAAATTAATATTTTAATTATATATATATATATATAATTAATTATATATGAACAGTACAACCCCGAAACGGCACGCTAAAGCGTTTGAAATCAGAACGCTTCGTTCAATAGAAAACCGAACAACGACCGGAATGTAATTGACAATTTTGATAGAAATAAAGTATGGAACCAAATAATGATACGAAAACGAATATGGAAGTCTCGAATTTGGCTTCTACGGCGTCACTGAAATAAATTCTGTGCTTTTATAGAGGTGCGATTGCTTCAGTGGTTTAATTTTGTTAAATAAGAATTAATCTTTTTATTTATTTATTTCATAATACTTCAGCATGATCAAGGGAATGCAGCTTTGTCGACACTTGAATGCCTCAAGATTTCCCTCTTGCATGCAAACTACC
>CM063593.1:1837397-1860262 GCA_032356905.1 Salix exigua | reverse complement strand
ACCTGTAATAAGTGTTTGTTTTGCATTGCGATTCCATCGGTTTTTGATTGAAATTTGAAAGAAAAAATTTATTTTGTGCTGATTTTAAAAATAATTTTAAAAAAATAAAAAATATATTATTTTAATATATTTTAGAACGATAAATACTTTAAAAAACTACCGTAACCACGCTCCAAACAACATGATGAAGTAAAGCGGTCATCATTTTGATAATCCGCGTTAACGTTGTGTGTGGATGCAGGAGCTGTGATTTTTCTCCCCTGCCTTTCGAAAAGCCAGCTTTTGAATTTCTGCTCTCATGATTTTGACAAGGGAGCTGATCAGAGAATCTTAAGAGCATGCACGCACCAGCTTTTGAATTTTAAATTGTCACGCTGTGTTTTATCTTTATCGGAGAAAATTTCACTCGGAAGTTACTTGAACAATGAGATGCCTCCCTCCATGGATAAATACGTGCGAGTCGTTCCATTCATTCATGAATGGACACTTTTTTTCCAGCTAAAAGCTTCCCGATTACGATGATGGGTTTTTTAATATATATATTTTGTATATATATTTTGCAGTGGTGTAAGATTTTGACTTGTAAGATCAATGCCCCTTCCAAACAGGCTTTTAATTCAAAACCCGACCTAGACTAGGGTTTAGATTGGTGGGACCTGTCAAACCAAGTTTAATAACACCACCTATTCTATTCCATGTTATTTTCTTTTAATTAATAAAAATAACACCCAGTTAAATTTTAGGTAATCTTAACAACGTGTTGTCTCGATTTTGTTTTTTTATGTCTTGAGAGAATAGAAATCCACGGATGATCTCAATGCAAGGAGAGAGCACATGCTAAGAAGACATTGACATGAATTATGAGCAAATTCAATCTTTGAAGTTTGACCGATGGCTAAAAATAGAAAAATCTTAAAGAATAAAAAGATATTTCATCCACTCATCATTACTATTTTTAACCTTTCAAATCTACTCTGTGCACTAGGAAATACAGAGTGGGAAAACCCCGTCCTCGATAAAAAATAAATTTTAGGTCAACCGATTATTTGCTAAAAAAATAAATGAAGAAAATTCCCTTCTTGGGAGGGCATCAGTCCATTCTAACATCATAGAAAAAATGAAAAAGATTCCCCGACACACTTTAATTCATCGCACCACCTGTCACACATAATCCGATCCTGCAAGATTACAAAAGCTTGTCTAGTGGAGCCATGTAAGTAATTGCCAGACATTACTTATCATACGACCCCTTCTACTTGGCTCCATCAATCCCTGTAATATCAAGATTGAAGATCTTTTTTTATATATACAGTACATGCTGTCAAACCACTCACCTTGGTATTAACTTGGATTAATTAAAAATAATATCAAATTTTAAAATAAAATATTTTTTTAGTTTTATAAAATATCAAATAAATAGGTCGTGGATTGACATGTCATGTCAGGTTAGTTTTTTTTTATTGATTTTCTTGGTGCACGATCTGGATTGTTCGGTTTCTGGATTAAGGTTATTTTTGGCATTTTGATTCCACCGTTTTTTGCTGAAATTTGAGGGAGAATCATTTTAAATAAATGTGTTTTTATGTGTTTTAGATTATCTTGATGTGCTTGATTTCAAAAATAATTTTTAAAAATAAAAAATATCATTTTGATGTATTTCAATGACGATAAACACTTTGAAAAGTTATCGCAACCACACTCCCAAACAAGCCTAAATCAGCGGAGCAGAAGGGTTTGAGTTTATTGATATTAGTTTCAGATTCCAAATTTTATAGACTGGGCTGGCATGGTTATGATCATGATAATGTAGCTATGATTTTTTATTTTTATTTTGATAATTACAATGCCGGGTTAATTTATGCGTATCATAACTAATTTTCGGGTTCACTAGACATCTTGTAAACCCAATAAACAAGTAAGACACCACAAGAATGACAGACGTGCATCGCGGAACTTGAACTCTAATGCAGAGAAAGAGACCTCCGCTAGGCCAAGACCTCACTTACAGATCTTTTGTTTTGTTGATATGTTTGGTTCATGGTCCATTGAGTCTGGGTCAATTGCATTGATGAAAAAAAAAGCTTGATGGTCAGATAATATATGATTTTACAAATTGAAAAGAAAGGTGTTTTCTTTTTACTATATACAAAGACTTGAGCTTTGCACTCCAATGGGGATATAGGATAAATGATATAAAAAATAATCTGTCTTGTTTTGTAATATAGAATTTAACCACGGTTTAATTTAATTTATATGAGATCTAGTTTCAAAATATTTTTCTTATAAAAGCATATAAGAAAAGACGTGTTTTCTTGAATCCTTTTAATATATATTTTTTTACCTATATAGAATAGTATAAATTATATTATGGGACCTCATTTAAAAGCTTAAGTTTTTAGGTAAGATGGTTTTTTAACATGATATCAGAGATTTGTTGACCCAGCGATCACGAGTTCAAATCTCATTATCTCCATTTTATTTGATAAAAAAAATCAATCATAAGGTGATGTGAGCCTGTGCAAGTTTCAAGTTCAAAGAGCTTTCATTTTAGGGGGGGGGGGTGTTAGAGAATAATATAAATCATATTATGGAGTCTCACTTAAAAGCTTAAGTTTTTAAATGAGATGTTTCCTTAACCTATATTATTATATTTTCTTATGTTCCTTTTATCATTTTTTTTAATGAAAAAAGCTCTACAATTACTAATTGACTTTCAAATTAGCTACTTTTCGTTCTCATTTTTCGTTTATTTTGTTGGTATGAAATTTTCAAATAATTTCCAACTTCTGGGTGATCCAGAAGGATCTATTTAACAAGTCTCCCTCTTTCAAACGACAAAGTTCTCATCACATATAGACTCCATCGTTAACCACTAAAGCTTGTTGTTTTTAACAATGACTTGTAATCCAGTAGCATATTTATAAAGTATTATTGTCAAATGGTGTTGGTCGGACCATTGGGTTGAAAACCTAAATCTAACTCCAGTTAAATCTCTAACTACATAGCACTGTTACTAATCATGTTAAACTTGATTAATTCGGTTGACTTGGCTACATAATACCAATTTGATTTCAAGAAAAATAAAACCTAAATTTATAAGCAAACCCCAGCTCAAAATCTCAAAAATATAAACCAATTACCTCAACTAAACCATACCCCAGCATAAAACCTCAAAATATAAACCAGTTACCTCAACCAAACAAAACCCCAGCTCCCAATATAATCGCCTTGCTCCATAATTAATTGGCAATTCACATACTCTATGTGTTTAACACTCATTTCAAAAGTATTTTTGAAAAATATATTTATTTATTTGTTTTAGATTGATATTTTTGTGTTTTTAGATTATTTTGATGTGACTATGTTAAAAATAATTTTTAAAAAATAAAAAAATCATTTTAATATTTTTTTCAACAAAAAACATTTTAAAAAACAACAAAAATCAAACTCCAAAAGCAGGCAACAACAATCCCTTTGTCCAGCAATCGCTGTAGATAGCGTCGGCCTCGTTGGGTGGGGTGGGGTCAAGGCGATCAAAATCGAGATTTTGACACGGATCGAAAGGACTCGAAAAATCGGATCGTAAGATCGGATCGTAAAATCGTAGAAAGATCGTAAAATGTCCGTACAAAAATTATTATTTTTAATTATATTTAAATTTAAAAAATGAATTTAAATATAATTAAATATTATTATTTTTTATTATTATTATTATTCTACGATTTTTCTACGAGTTTTCTACGATTTTTCTACGATTTTGAACGATTTTTTTACGAGTTTGACCGAGTTTGACCGATTTCGATTTTTCTTTCCGGTCCAACCAGGTTTTCGGAGCCAACTCGCAAAATCGTACGATTTTGCGAGTTGGCTCAGCGATTTTGACTGCCTTGGGTGGGGTGATGATATGCAGAAAGCTAAAATGGGATGGGTGTGCAGAGCTAGGCCATCGATATTCCACCATTCCAGACAAGCTAAGAATCCAAACTGTTAACAGGATGGTCGTAGCCGAGCTTGTCTACCTAAGAACCAACCTCGCACGTTCACCCATCAGATTTCATGATCACTTTGGCCCTACCTCTGTTCCTGTGACATTTGGATTTGGTATTTCGTTATCGGGATCTTGTCTGTTTTTATTTATCGAGTTAACTGTTAGTGCATTGAGTTCTTGAGACGAGTTTGAGTGGACACACACATGCACACAAAAGGATATTAGATTGACTTTGAGCTATAAATTAGTTAAATAATCTCTGAACATTGAAATATCGAGACCCCATTTTTTATCTGGATGTCAAAAATTAGAATTATTTAAAAATATTAATTTTTTTTTTATTTTGTTTTTAAGATGAAGAACACTCTAAAAGAACACGGGTTTGGGCGTGCATTAATTTCTAGTCCATTAGAACTAATAGCTGAGCAAATCAATTTTCGATTTTATGCTCTAATCAAGGCAGTCAAAATCGCGAGTCAACTCGCAAAATCGTACGATTTTGCGAGTTGGCTCCGAAAACCTGGTTGAACCGGAAAGAAAAATCGAAACCGGTCAAACTCGGTCAAAATCGGTCAAACTCGTAGAAAAATCGTTCAAAATCGTAGAAAAATCGTAGAAAACTCGTAGAAAAATCGTAAAAATCGTAGAATAATAATAATAATAAATAATAATAATATTTAATTATATTTAAATTCATTTTTTAAATTTAAATATAATTAATAATAATAATTTTTGTACGGACATTTTACGATCTTTCTACGATTTTACGATCCGATCTTACGATCCGATTTTTCGGAGCCCTTTCCGATCCGTGTCAAAATCTCGATTTTGACTGCCTTAACTCTAATTGATGGCACCAAAAAAGCTGCTACGTGCCTAATTAATCTGATAATTTAAAAACCACTTAATCTAATTTTAAGAGGTTCCGTGGTGTAGGCCCCATCAGATAATTTAGAAAGACCGATCTCCTCGTTCCATTGATATAGAAGTTAGTTCAAGATTACCGATTATTCAACCCTAGCCTCACGATAATAAACAGATTAACAAGAAATCAACTCGCTAATCCTTCCATTAGAATGTGTTGTATGTGTAGAATACATTATCCGTGTCATCCTCCCAACTTTTCACCTGTAAATTGTTTGCCATTTAAAATCTCGAGGGTTCTTTTGGCGTGGCCACGTTCCCGAGAGAGCAAAATATTGAACAAAATCAAGAAAAGAAAAACTCGAAAACGTGCATGGTGGGTTTGTAATCATGAAATGTAGATCATGATGTATAAATTATTAGGGTTCTAAGAGTGATGTTTGTGAGGCATCTCGTCGTCACATGGCTTGTGGACACACACACATGCATATATAGAGATCTATGGTTTGACAGGCAGAGAAATCTGCTGGATTAGAAATTAGGGTTTCTGGGTGCCAAATATATACATGGTCCCGGCCCCTCCTCCTCATTATTCCTCTCAAATCTGAAAAAAAAAGCAGGTTTAAAGTTGATTCCTCATATTAATATTGACATAAGTGGACAGTCATCATCATATGTTATAATCACTATATCAAGAAAACAAAATCAAGATCTATTATAATCATTGTTAATATGGTAGATATGGATGGTGAGAAAACTGTGGTAAGATATGGTTTTCATGGTTGTTTAATCATGTACCGATAAAACAATGCATTATCAACAGAAAAAAAAATTCTTTAATTGAGTCACAAGGCAAATAATTAAACTAAATTAAATAAATCTATTAAATCCCAAAATTCATCTTCTCAGGTCATCTTATTAGATATCTAGTAAGTCTTGGGATAGGATGAAGGTTAGCGTTATCAAGCCTAAATAGATTCAAGCGTAAGACTATGTATAGGTCGAATATATTTAACTTTATAAATCTAAAATGATATTATAATAAATTTATTTTAATTTCTTATTTAAATTAAAAGATTGAGTTGACTTTTGACCGTAATTATGTTCTGGGTCAATAAATTGCTGAATTTAACCACTGAACTGAAATTAATAAAAATATATAGTTTTTGATGGTCTACTATTAAATTATAGTATTTTTGGATATACATTAAGATTATATTTCTTTTTTCATCGGATAAAAAACTATTCATATCAAGATTAGGTGATTCATCCTTATAAAAAAAAAAACATTTGTTGGGTGACTTATTATTTTTATTATTTGACTTATATAACGAGAATATTGTTAGGTCAGTGTCAACGAAATGATAATGTTGACATGCTCGAAGTTCTTGACATGTGAATGGACATGGTGGACCTAATTTTGTTCTCAGCGATGCATCATTTGAGTGATGACATCCTCCTAAGATGTGCCGTTTCAACTAAAAAAAAACCATCCTTCAATAAGAGTTTCTCTTTTTCGGTCTGTGTTTTAAAAATATATTTCTTAAAAAAATTATTTTATTTTATTTTTATATTTTACTTTAAATTTAAAAAATTAGTGATTTTTAGATCATTTCCATGTGTTGATATTAAAATTGATTTTTTTTAAAAAATATATTATCTTAATATATTTTTAAATAAAATGACACTTTCAAACAATCACTTCTTCAGAACATCAAACAAAGACAAGGTAGCTGGATAATACGCAAGTAAAAATAAAACCAATTTTTTTTTTTCTTTGGACAAAGACATTCAAGACAAATATATATATATATATATATATATATATATATGATCTCCTCGTGTCTTTTTTTTGTCCTAATTACCCGTGTATATATATATAGATATATAGATATATATATGATCTCCTCATGTCTTTTTTTTGTCCTAATTACCCGACAAGATTCGGGGTGGAAAACTTCTAAAATCACATGAAACCATGATAGAAATCAAGAGAAGGGGGTTATACCTCAGTGAGCAGTTGCAACAGAGTTTCGGCACATTGTGTTTTAAAAATATTTAAAAGAAAATTAAAAAAATATTTTTATTTTTTTACATTAAATTATTTTAATATATATTTTTAGATGTTGATGTCAAAAATAATTTTGAAAAAATAAATTAAATGTTATTTTGATATATTTTTAAATAAAAAATAATTTCAACCATCACTTTGATTCAATAAACCATCGTAGAAATTAAGCTATTAAATTTACAAGATATAGTTGTGCTTTTTCAGATCTCTTCGGGGAATATACACAACAATTAGATAAAATATTAGCTAAATGCTTATAATCAACTCTATAAAAAAGATATTTTTTTATATTATAACATTAATATAATAAATAAATAAAAATAATTAAAAACTACATTTCGAAATTAAAAATCGTAGCTGAATCACGGCGCACAAACTTGAAATTATGTTTCTTGTCAAAGCCGAATCCCATTTGCCGAGGCTGGAGAAAATTATCAGGCAATATAAAATACCGCAGTTGTTTTGCAAGCAAAGAGGCTAAACCATTGTAGGAGTCATTGGATTTGGACCTCGAGAGTCATAGCTAAGTAATTATACATTATATGATATGAATCGAAATTTATTTGGACTTCAAACTTACACAGACTTATATTATTTTGTTTTTGATTTTTATCAAATAAAATAAAAGTTATGAGATTCGGACTCGTGACTACTGGATCAACAAGACTCTAATATCATGTCAATGAATCATCTTATCTAAAAATTTAAATTTATAAATAGAAGATCATGATATAATTTATATTATTATTTGAAATAAAGATGGTAGAAAAAAAAAAGTTAGATGAGGTCGATTGACTAAGGGATGGTGCCTGGAAATTAATTTCTTAAACAATCATATATGATGATCCACAAGAAAGATTACAACTTACAAGGTAGTTCAAAACCTATCTGCCTTGTTTTGATGAACCAATTGGTGGATGCCATGTGTGAATAATTCCTAACCAAATAAAATAGTAATTAGAAATCATGATCGTCTGGACCCCAAGAAAATCATGGGTAGGTCAACCTTCAAATGAAATGATAAAATAGATTTAATTGGATCTTCTTTAGCACATGAGTAGATTGGGTGGGGACCTTTTGTTTAGTGTATACTGAGTTATTTGAACCGCTGAATATTTTTTTTAAAAAATAACTACAGTTATTTATAACATGTTTTTTCACACAAATAATATAAAATAAAAAAAGTCCATACATGTAACTAAATAAATAATGTTAATAATAACTAAATACATATCTAGAAAAAAAATATGTAGATTAAAATATTTGCAACCAGTTTAAATTAGTTTATAATTTTCGAAGATAAAATTTTTGTTACCATTTGAAAATAGGAAAGACTATTTAAAAATATATTTAAATCATCACCTCTCCGATTAAACATATTTTTATTTTTATTTTGCCAAACACAACAGTACAAAGAGGTTAGATGGGGGTTGCTGCATGATCTAAAGTGAGAAAAACTAAAAAGGGGTGATTTTACTAGGCTAATTTACACGCAAATCAAGCGGTGGTAAAAGGTCTAAACTTAATTTGTATTTTACAGAGCAAAACAGACAGATCCTGCAAGCAAAAGTGACACTAAATTGAATAAGTTTAGTCCTCTTACTTTTAATTTTTTTTCCCAGCCTGGTCCTCTGCCCTTTTTCATCCCAATTATAATTGCATATTATCAAGACAGAAGGGTCAAACTATGACAGAAAAGAGAATAAATAATCACCCGGCAGGCGATCTAGTGATAAAAACTTGAAAATAAAGGTTTTGTTTTGTTAAAATAATTAAGCTCAAAACACTAAAACGAAGGCTATAATATTTGGTAATTATAAATGCTTAGTCTTAACCTAGTAACAAATAAACTATATATATGTTAAACGTATAGTATTATTTCACCCTTAATAAATAAGACCACATAAACATTATTTAACATGTCTCGCTTGTGATTTCATGTTCGAGTTATATGGTTGTTGATATGATAGTCACTGTAGAGTTACATGGTCGTTAATTTTAAAACCGATATAATTAATCAAGATATCTAAAAACTGGACCAAACACCTGACGTTAATAAAAATAAAAATAAAATACGGAAAAAAAAGAGGGGGAATAGAGGGATGAAAAGCACTTGCATGAGGCAATGGTCGAGAACACAAGTCAAGCAGCAATCATCTTAAGCATTTCACAAGTTGAAGGTGTTAACTGTTTCTGAAGGTGAATGGTCCCGATCTCGGATCCAAGAGAGGTCTCGGAATTCAAGAACAAAAGGTCCTTTATAAATTGGGAGCTTTCAAAGATCATGATTCTTGCCAGGTTTTGTGGGTCATGTTTTCTTTTTTAAAATAACATGGAAGAGGCTCCATGTGGGGCTAGGTTGTTCATGTCCTGTAGCTTCCTTTTTCTTCCCTAGACAAGAAAATAGTCGAGAAAAAAAGATTTGAGGCGAAAAATCAATATTTAAAAAAAATACTAAAAGAGATAATGTTTTATTGTGTTAGTAGACATATTATTATGGATTTTAACAGTGGACTTATTGTTTCCCCCTATGCTCAAAAGTTTTAACTCCCGGTATCATGGATATTTTAGATATTTTCAGAGAACCTGCGAGATATTTACAAATTATTTGGGGTGTCATGGTTTTTTTTTTGTTTTTATTTGCACGGTGAAACTATCTATTTATCTCTGGGCGGTGACAAAAGAATGATGGATGTATGAGGGCATTTTTTATTCTTTATCTTAAATTGAATAGTACAATTATGATTTTGCCCTTGAGTGAGACATATATTGGGCGCTGGAGGAGAGGGTGTAGGGTTTTTCATGTTTTGTGCACATCGAAACTACTCGAGTACCCTATGAAACCACAAAAAACAAAGGCTTGATGCCAGGGGCGTGACAATATTTTAACTCCCTAATATTTTTGTGATTGTCGTTTGGTCCAGGAATGTTTATGTAATTGATTTTTTTTCTCAGGGTTTCCATACACATGTCTTCCATACACGTCATCAGGTTTCACGTGCAAGCAACTTCTGGGAGGCACGTATAATGTTATTTGGTGGTTGAAAATGTCTGGACATCGTGTTTACGGGTGTGACGTCATGTGCTCTTCCTCGTGGTGGTGAGCGTACTGTTTTACAAATAACGGGGGATCATCGATGGCCGGGTTTTCTTCTTCCCCCCCTTCTCTCTCTTGCATTGGCAAAATACATGTCGGTCCTCTATGTCGTTACGTGTTTCATTTCGGTTCTTTTTATTTTGTTTTTCTCCAATAGAAGTTTTGATTGTTTTCAAATATACTTTTTAATAAAAATTGATCATATATGTTGTTTTTCATTTCATCCTTTATTCTTTTGATTTTTGGTTTGTTTTTTATTCCTTGATCTGCAGGTTTTAGTTTGTTTCAATTATGTTCTCCAATTAAAATTGGTTATATATGTTACGTTTTATTTTGGTTCTTATTTTTTTTTAGAAATTACACTACTATTTTTTTTTTTAAAATCCTTTTATTTTTTTCGATCCCAAGATTATGATTTGCTGTAATTATATCATTCAATATAAATTAATTATATATTTTATCTCGACTCTAATTCCTTAAAAAAATTATTTAGTATCAATCCTTTTGATTTTTTCAGTTCTCCCTTGGATAATGTGTATTTTCTGTCCTTATTATATATCTGTGCTCGACCATTAAAATAAGAAAAAGATAATCAAAGCAGTTGTACTTCAGATTATCATGCAATTATTTTAGGGATATAGGATTTGGTGTTTGCTGTAATGATAGTCACATCTATTATCCAAAACAATATATTATAATTGATCTTATTTTATATAATTGTTTTTATTCACAAAATCTTCTCTGCCCGTGATCTTCAGGGTATTTTAAAGCAGCGATAACCCACTCCAAATCAAAGATTGTGACCCTAGGATGGCATTATGGGGCACTAGTAAGTGTCCCTAGGACATCCCTTCGGGGCACCCTAAATCTTTCTCCAACCCATTTCTTGCTTTGGAGAAAGTGTTTTGGCATATAGTTAATTAGAGTCTAATCAAACGCAATTGTTTTCTACGTGGACATGATTTGTTTTTATTTATTTTTTTAAAAAATCGAAATTATGGTAAAATTATCTGAATGAACTGTTTAGATTGTGCTTGTGGCTTGGCTGGGGAGCCGAGAATGTGTATTTTGCCTGCTACAAAAAAGAAAGAGGGAGGCATTTGAATAAGAATGTACGAAACTTCATAATTCCAAAAATTTTAAAATTATTTCTTAATTATGAAGGATGGATTTCAATTTTTTTTACAATAATAATAATTAAAAAAAATAGACCCGTTAATTATGAGCGAACCCCAATACATTTTTGGGCAATAATTTGATGGAGGTTGTTTTATAAAATATTTTTTTTATAAAAAAAACATAATTTTAACATCTAAACATTAAAATATTCAAGAATATAAGAAAATAAAATAAAAAAATATTTTTAAAACACAAACGCTATATAATAATAATAATAAAAATGTTTGACTAATCACAATACTTCATCATTACGACATAAAAAAAATGATTAATTTATGTCTTAACAAAAAAGTCGAACCCAACAAAAGCAATCAATCGATAAAGGCGTATATATGTGAGCTTTTGGACTCGATAGTAAATGAATTTTCTGACATTGAAGGAACTAAAGTAATATATATATATATATATATATATATATATATATATATATATATATATATATATATATATATCTGTTCATGGTTGGAGTAAATACTGATTTAGCTTTGCTTTGTCTCCTCTTTTCTTTCTGGCTAAGTTGTGTGAACCCTAAGTCTTAAACCGTTTTCCTCTCCTTCATAAGATAATCATGTATTTAGCACTTGATTATGGATTGGACATTAGGCAAATTCGGGACCATTTCACTTAAGTGCTCTCTAGACCCGAAAATCTGACCCCATGATAGAGATTTTTTATTTTTTATTTATGCAAGTGAACCCTAATCATAATCAATTTAACTTGTAAGTTTTTCTTCTTAGCTCGAGTGGGTTGAATATATCTATTTTTTTATTGATATTATAGATATTAACAGATTAAACATATAAAATATCTTGTTTTTATATGATTCTAAAAAAAAATCACTTACAAAAGACGGGTAAATGATAGGTAATACAGTGATTCTTGGACGATTCTTCCCAGGGAAGAATATATTAACGAGGAGCTGCAGATTTGTATGGGCCTTTTAGCTGTTTATACCATGGGTTACCAGGTGTCCAACCCACGGTCCTGGTCCACATTAACGAGGAACTTTTAATCTTCATGGGCCTTTTTGTTCCAGGCCTGTGAATCTGCGATGCACTGTCTATTGTTTATATATATATATATATTAAGATGACTGTGGCTGTGATTATTATTATTATTATTAGTGTACTTAACTATCAGAATGTTCAATGTATAAATAATTTTCCGGCAACTTTCGAGATTAGAATCAGAGGTTATAACACGATAGACAGATCCGTTTAAGGTTTTGATTAAATAACCAATTATTCAGCCCAATTAAAAAGTGTTTTTTATTTAGAAAAATATTAAAATAATATTTGTTTTTATTTTTAAAAATTATTTTTGATATCAACATATTAAAATGATTTAAAACAATATTTTTAAAATTTAAAGTAAAAATTAAAATTTATTTTTTTAAAAAAAAATTATTTTAAAAATGCAGTGTTTATTGGGGTATACCGATATATTACTGGGCTGGCTTGGTTTTGCCCCCACATCATGGAGAAAAATGATTGATTTTTCAATGGGTGCGAGTGATTTGCAAAAGCCATAATTATAAAACCTCCTGATTTATTAATAAGTTAACCCATTAATTTATAAATTTAAAATTAGGTTGGGTTTTATTTCAAACTGCTCCGAGTGAGCTCCAAGATTTTTTAAATATATATATAACACAATTGTCATTTCATTAAAAATAATATATATATATATATATATTGAGATTACCCATACCAAATTTATAATCTAAATTTTGAGTTAGGTCAGACCCACCCACCCCAAGTGTGGTAAATGTGGTAGAAAGTGACCGGCTTTCAATGGGTTGTCCTTCCATGGAGCTGCCTTGATATATTTACTCTCTGGGGTTTTTATTTGTTTTTAGAAAATATTAAATACACAATATTTTGATAAGTTTATCTATCACCTTGATTTGATCGATAAGGCTACAAAAAAAAAAAAGGTCTTAAATATATAGAATCTGAATATAAAAACTCTATCTAAACTTGAGTGGAAGACGATTCATGCTTATACGAAAACTTCATAAAGAAGAAGCACCATTAAAAAAAAAAAAGAAGAAATAATAAAAATAAAAATTTGAACTTATGTCATGTACAAAACACACCGGCAGTGTTTGTTTTAGCGGTCAAATTATATTTTTGATTTTTTTTATGTTTTTGGATTGTTTTAATATGGTAATATTAAAAAACACTTTTAAAAAATAAAATAATTTTTTTAAAACAAAAAAAATAACTTTAAAAATAATGATACCATCTTCCAAGGCCAAGGCAATTCTACATGCACAATTCTATAGTGATTTCAACGATGTAGGAAATGAGTGGGTGTACACTACGCCCCGTCATGGACGATGCAGTGACAAGGAAATCCCAAATTAATTTGATTGGATTTCAATGAGACTTTCATTCTCTATTAGTTAATGCATGAAAAAGATTTCAACCTAAACTCAGAATGACCTATGAGAGTATGATTGCGTTAGTTTTTTAAAGTTTTTTTCGTTCCGAAATATATCAAAATGATTTTTTTTTATCTTTTAAAAATTATTTTTAAAATCAGCACATCAAAATGATCTAAAAATATCAAAATATATTTATTTAAAATATAAAAAAAAATTTAAATTTCAGCAAAACGCCGGTGGGATCATAATGTCAAACAAGCTATAATGATGAAGATTCTATTTCTTTCGCATGCATGCTGATCGCAAACTGTTTGTTACTAAGTTGCACCCCTTAAAACTAGCAAGCAATTAAATAAGAGGGTGTGAACATAACAGGAAATGCCTAGAAAAAACACCTTGATCTTGACGTTGATCATGAATAATTAATGGGCGATAGATCAGGTACCCCACTTTATTCAAAAAATTAAAACACAAATCAAAGATTATATTTCGTAATTGGTGTTTCAAATCCAAGAGAACAAACTTATCTCGCCGCTAAGTATGGGGTACTTAACCTTCTTCCTCTAAATCCCCTTCCTGATCCTCTCATCTTTTCCCCGTGGCCATGAGCTCAAAGCTATTCTTAACAGCAACTGTATTCGCTCTAACCTCTACGTTGATTGCGATTAATCATGAGTTCTTGCATCGACCACCTGTTGTAGAAACACTTTCCGGTGGTCATGTCCGCCGTAGGGAATGGGAAGCTCTACCACTTGAGGGTGCAATCGGACCTGAAAGTTTTGCGTTCGACCCGCTTGCCCGGGGTCCCTACGCCGGAATATCTGACGGTCGAATCGTCAAGTGGGAACAACATGAAAGGCGTTGGATCAATTTTTCCTATGCTTCTCAACAGAGGTACTCTCTCTCTCTCTCTCTCTCTCTCTCTCTCTCTCTCTCTCTCTCTCTCTATATATATATATATATATATATATATATATATATATATATATATATATTCAATTTTTAAACAGTAAAGATGTTCCGGCGTCAGCTTTTAGTCTATGCTTGTTGTGATAACGATTATTTCAATGGTTTCTCCCAAAGTTATACCGTTCTGTTTAGGTAAAAATAGCCTAAACATTTAATACCGGGTTAAAAACGAGACAAAACGACATTGTTTTCGTCTCGCTTTAAATTCCAATCGAACACTCGAAATCATACTGGATATGCGTTTAGTTGACGTAACAAACTCATCTCCGGTTATATATACATATATCTCGCCTCACCCATATAGATATATATATATATTTATATGGGTGAGTGGAGATATATGTATATATAACCGGAGATGAGTTTGTTATGCACAACTAAACAGTATATCCAGTATGATTTCGTATGATTTCCAGTATGATTTATATATATATAAATCCGCTCCCACATATATATTTATATTATATAATATATATTCGGTTGACAATATTATATATATATATCATATATATACACTATTGTTCATGAAATTTCATGTATTGAAAATGCAAAAATAAAAACAATAAAAAAAATATATTATAAGAAATAAAATTGTGTCAATTTTGATTTTATAAAAAATAAAAATTATATATATATTTTTTGTTTTTTAAGTTTTTTCACATATATAATCAATCAATCAATTAATTATATATGAACAATACAACTCCAAAGCTGATACGTCGAAACGAAACGGCATTGATAACCTACTTTCTCCCTTTAAAGAGGGTGTTTGATAGTATTTTTAGAAAATATTAATTTTTTTAAATAATTTTTCTGTTATGTTAAAAATAATTTTTAAAAATAAAAAAATATTATTTTAATATATTTTAAATAAAAAATAATTTAAAAAAAAAACAAAACGACGCTGCAGCCAGTCAATTAATGGAAAATGAAATAAAGAAGGAAGGTGTATGAAAAAGAAATCTAGTGAAGGAGATTATACTGTTTCATGCCTGGCTTAGATTTGCTGACAACGAGCCTTGATTGAAGATGCCGATTTAATGTTAGAACAATTGAAATAGACCTGACAGCTGTTTTTTGTCGTTCAGGAAGAGCCAATAGAAAATTAGAAATAGTAGGATAGGATTCTTCTTTCACTACTGATCACCGGAAAAAAGAAAAGATACTTTCTTTTTCTTTTTTTAGAATCTGTTGCTTACTGGTAATTAAGGATTGCTTACCAGTATGTTTGATATTGTTTTTGAAATTAAATTTTATTTTGAATTGTATTAAAATTATATTTTTTTAAAAAAATATTTTTGATATTAATATATAAAAAAGATTTAAAAATGCAAAACATAGAAAAATAAGACGTTAATTAGTCTGGTGAAAAATATTTAAAAAAAATGATTTATTGCTTACTAATAAAAAAATATCTTTGATTTAGATATATTTTTTTAATTAATATTTATGCTCAAATCACCATAAGATTTTTATTGTCAAATGGATCCTATTAACACTAATTTTAAATACCACGGTGACTAGAATAAGTATCTCTCTCTGTTTATTTATCTATATGATTGAAAATAAAAAATAAATAAAGTTTGATATCATATTTGTTTTTTTAACAAGTAAATGGATTGATCACTTATTAAGTAAAATGTACAAGGACCAAACTAATTTCTTGAATGAAATTTGAAGTAGTCATCTATTTTGTTTGGGTGTTCTCTGTGGTTCTTTTATTTTAATTTCTTTCTATTTTCAAAAATTAAAAGGTGATCGACCTTGATTTTGATTAATAAAATCAATCATGAAAAAATTATTTAATGATCAAATTAAAAATCTAGTAAATAATAACCATTTCAATTTACTATACCTCTTAAACGATGTGAATGGAAATCAACACTATATGTTTAAGTATATTTGAAATTGTGGCAGATGTTATTTTTAAAGTTTTTTTTAATAAGAAATGTATTAAAATATTTTTTTTATCGTCATGTCAAAATGATATCAGTACATAAAAAAAAATATTTTTGTTAAAAAATATTTAAAAAAAAAAACCAGAGTGAAACATTCACTTAGTTTTAGGTGATTTATTTTTATCCTTGTATATATAATAGATTTATAAATTATAAAGTTTGCAAATTCTCATCTCTTTTAGCAACAACAAACACTCTTCCTTTCCCGTGACGATGCCCTCCAAAAAACTCCTGTCCACGGCCATACCTCTTCTTCTCTCCACCCTAGCCATCGTTATTTTCTCGTCTGAAACATCCAACTCCGAACCTCTTTCCAATGCCAAAGCTAGAAAACTTGAAGAGGTTCCGATTGAGGGTGCCTTTGGGCCCGAAAGTCTTGCATTTGATTCGCTTGGCGAGGGTCCCTATACCAGTTTATCGGATGGCAGGATAATCAAATGGCAAGGAAGTAAAAAGGGATGGACAGATTTTGCTGCAACTTCTGCAGATAGGTATGCGTGTAGACAACAACCCTAGCAAGAACCTTTGCTTACGTTGGTATAATTAAGATTAGCAAGTTCATCATGGCTCGATGTTTTCTAGGCTAGAAAGTTATCAGCATCGAGATGAACACGATGATGGTCTAGGTTAATTAGTTTCTGCAAATTGTCTTGCATGTTGAGCCTTATCTTTTTTTTTTGTTTTCTGCTCTTTAGTACCAGAGAAAAACAGGTAGGAGATGGAGATTGAAGGCAAATAGAAAGGCATTCATTGCTCTTACCTTATCTTTCACGTTTTTCTTGACAACAGTAAGAGCCTGATTGGTATGAATTGAATTATTTGTGTTATTTTATTTAAAAATATATTAAAATATTTTTTTAAAAAATGTATTTTTGATATTATATGACCTGAATCACCAGAAACAAATTAATATAAATAATAGAAAGTCTTTCCATTTTTTTAAAAATATTTTTAGAACATGAAAACAAATTAGCTTCAAAATATGTTCACTATTAGCTTTGTATTTTTAATTCTTGATCGGCAAACGATTGTATTAGCACTCTATTTTTAAATCTTGATCAGACAATCGATACAGGATGGTTCAAAGGGTTAATCCAGGCTTATTATTATTTTTAAAAAATATATAATATAATAAAATATATAAAATAAAAATGATTTATTTATTTTAATGGGGTTTTTTCATGGACTAGTTTAAAAATGCTAAGATTGACAACGCCTACAGGGACGGCTGTGGAGGGCCACACGATCACCATCAGACAGAGCACATCTTCGGGCGTCCATTAGGTTTATGCTTCGACGAAACACACGGTGATCTATACATTGCTGATGCTTACATGGGATTACTTAGGGTGGGGCCCCAAGGTGGCTTGGCCACTAAGATCGTGACACATGCACAAGGAATTCCCTTGAGATTCACTAATAGTCTGGACATAGACCAATCAAGCGGTGCCATTTATTTTACTGATAGCAGCTCACAGTATCGAAGAAGGTACGTCACGCTCTATCTTTCCTTACTAGATAATTGCTCGTGCTCGTGCACTGCTGCGACTATTTTTTTGTATATAATTTAACACAATTAAATCTATAATGATCAATTTATATGATATAAACAAATAAAAATTATAGATTAAAAGATAAAATTTTTAAAATTTTGAGTTGAGTTTGTCACGTAAGTATAGATTATATATTTTAAAATATAAGAATTGCGTTATCAACGACCACAATAGAGCGCGCACTAACATTAGAAAAAAGAGCAAAATATTTGAATAAGAAAAAAAAACCTACTGAAATCATTATTGTGCAGATAATAAAATTATTAAAATCAATTAATAGAAAGAGCAAATAAAAAAACAACAGGGAAAAGGAAGCAATATTCATTTAAAATATTATAACAATAGCAACATCGGAGTCTTAATATCTAAAATTCTTATTGCCGCTAGAATAAAAACAACAAAAATTATTAAATTATACCGAGGGAAAAAAATAAAAGGCATGAACAAAACAACAGGCAAGAAAAACCAATTAAAAATTATTATTTTTATTATGAAAGAATAGATAATCACTGTTATTATAATAATAGAATACATAAGCACTATTCTTATAATATGAATAATAATCACTATTATTATTATTATTCTTATGATAATTATTATTATTATGTTAATAATGAAAGAAACAAAAGTAAATGAAAGATTAAAAATATCCTAGAAACTTTAACAAAAGAAAAAAATAACATGGCTATTACTAGCAAAATTTTTTTATCAAATTATCGGGAGGGAAAAAAATAACAAAAGAGTAAGAATGAAAAATCATTAAATCATCATCATCATCATTATTATTGTGTTAAATACACTTATATATACATGGACAAAAGTAGGGATAAAAAAAAATCAAAGTATAAGGGCTGAATTGAAAATGACATATAAAGGGCTTAAATTAAAAAAGTCAAAGTCAAAGGGCTGAAATGCAACTTACATTTATTGTCAATTGAAATCAGAGGACAAAATTGCAAAAATCGGAACTTTTGTACCGAATTGATTGAGTTATATACAGCCAACCCAGAAATTGAAAGTAGAAGGACCAAAGTGCAACTTTGACACTCAAAAGAGAGAGAAACGTGGTCGGCGGCTTTAACCGGCCTCCTACGTGTCCACGGACTTTTTTTGGTAACACGCGCCATCGCGGGAGGAAGACCATGCGGATGTGCATCGTTCTGGCATCCGGTAGACAATTTCCGGACACCTGAGGACGCCACACGCGCCGCCAGAAGAGGGCGTGAGGCGAAAAACCGCGTGGCGCGTGCGGCGGACGCCCTTCCAGACCCGATTATTTAATTGTAAAAATAGGGACAATTACCATCCTGTCCCTTGACCGAATGAAGTGGTTTTGTCTTATTTGGGGCTAAAATCGTCTTTAGCCATTTCAGAAAATAATTAAATATTCGAAAGTTGCGGCGGACCGGACCGGACCGGTCCTGCCGCGTGCAATTATGTCACTGCCCCTCAGCTATACACCTTATTTTGTCCTATTACCGGGGACGAAATCATCAATACAATGTTCACAAATGAATATTTTTTTAAAAAAATCAAGTGGAAAAACCGAAATAGCCTCGCCTACCAGCCCCTCTTCGCGAGCGCCAATTTCGGGCGTGCACTGCTCGAATCCACAGTGATTCTAGAGACAGTGTACAGTAAAAAGACACGCTTTTTATATATTTGGTAATTTATTCAATAATAATACCAGGAGATTTTCTTGTTTCTATGAAATTTATTAAACCTCGACTCATCATCCATCATCCAACTGAAGACCTGGACCAGGGGTTCAGTGATTAGCCCAATTCAGTTAAAACATCGATATTATATATATATATATATATATATATATATATATATATATATATATATATATATATATATATATATATATATAAAGTACATCATTTTTAATAAAGTAATTCTTGATATTACCATAAAAACTCTAATACAAATTAAAAATTATGAGAAAACTTGATGATCTTTAAAATGTATTTATTCAAAGAGCAGTTCGCTGTAAAATATAAATAGATAAAACAAATAATTAGATGGATAAATAGAATAAAAAAGGGAAGAAGGAGGAGAATGAGGCCGGCCCAGTACATTTACTCTTACGGGTCTAGATGGACAGGCCCATCTACTTACACCACTGGAAAAACAATTGGGCCCGTTTTAGACTCGAAGGGCCAGGTAAGCGCGCCTAAGCTCTGCGTTTTTTTTCCCTCCGCTCGAATGGCGTGCTGTCTGTAAGTTATTTATTAAAATGAACGGAAGATACGTTGTTTATAGATAGACAACGTATTGTTCCTTGCAACTAATTTATGATTATTTCTGTGGCTGAAAAATCAACTCAGAGATATATATTTTTTAAAAGAATCTTAATAACCCAATTTTAAACCCTAAAACACGGTTATCAACTTAAAAACTCAAAATCAAATTGAATCTAAATAAATTTTATGGTTTCAACGTAAAACAATTTTTAGACTGAAAGGTAAACGTCAAGAATAAGGACCAAATATGTAAAAATTCAAAAATTTAGGGACCGAAACTTATTTTTTTCATGTAAAAACATCAATTTCTTTTAGTTTATAATGCAATTTAAAGACTTTGAATTGCAGCCTTCCCATTATAGATACAAGACTAGATCATTGTCCACGTTATGTTCCGGGTCAGATTAGTTTTTTTTTTTTAAATAAAAAATATTCAGGTGTTGTTAATGTGATTTTTAGTATAATTGTTTTTAATCTTGCAGGCATTATCTCTCTGTGGTGTTGAGCGGGGATAGATCAGGAAGGCTGATGAAATACGATCCAGCAAGCAAACAAGTGGAAGTACTTGTCAGCAACCTCGCGTTTCCAAATGGAGTAGCTCTGAGCAAAGATGGCAGCTCCATTTTACTAGCTGAGACGACCAGTTGCAGAATTTTAAGGTACTGGATAAAAACATCAAAAGCTGGAACCCTAGAAGTCTTTGCTCAGCTACGAGGTTTCCCAGACAACATAAAAAGGAGCCCTAGGGGAGGATACTGGGTCGGTATACATTCAGAAAGAGAGAAGCTCTCGGAGTTGCTCTTTTCATATCCATGGACGGGGAATGTTCTGCTCAAGCTTCCATTTGACATCACGAAGCTTCAGTCCACCTTGTCCAGGTACAGAGGGGGTGGCTTCGCTGTGAGGTTGGGTGAGAACGGTGACGTATTGGAAGTGTTTGAAGACGACGGCGGAAACAGGTTGAAGTCTGTAAGTGAGATCATGGAGAAAGATGGGAAGTTATGGATAGGGTCAGTAAATTTACCTTTTGCTGGAAGGTGTGAGATATGATCAATGAAGACGCAACTCTATATTATATATTGTGGGTATTTACCTTAAACATGTTAAATGTTAAGAAACCATCTTAGTTAAAAATTTAATTTTGTAAGTAAAATTCTATAATATGATTTATATTATTTTCTAATTCATTCTAAAGTGAAATCATTTTGAACTTGAAATTTGCATAGACTCACATCATTTTATACTTGGTTTTTATCAAATCGAATGGGGTGACGAGATTCGAACCTGTAACTGCTAGGTCAACAAGGTTCTGATACCATGTTAAGGAACCATCTCACCTAAAAACTTAAGTTTATAAGTGAGACCTCATAATATAATTTATATTATTCTCTAACAAAACAATTAAGAATTACATGCAAATATTTTATTTTTTTGTTTTAATACGTAGGCAATAAGTATATACACATAATTGCACATGTAATATTAGATTACACATAATATTTGATTGAACCTATTGTTTTGTTTTTATATATTTTTTTTTATATAAAAAATAAACTTTAAAAATAAAAAAAATATATTATCTCTATATATATTTCTAAGAGAATATATCTAAAAAAACAATCATCATACCACCATCAAACAACCTATTAGTGCGGACAAGAATTGATGGACTGCTTTAAAGGGCAAGATAGATTTGTTGCTGGGAATAAAAACATCAATCATCAAATCGACTGATTTTGAGCTACACCTTCCCGTAACCTGATTTCAAATTTTCAACCACCGCTGTTCTGTCGTCTGCTCGATATCTGGTGCTGTCGTCTGCTCTGAAAGCCGACCTCATCAATCACGGGAGCTTTCAAAATCAGAAACACACAGACGTGGTTTAGAATTCATTCTTCTGGTATAGTCAAGCCAGCCAACCCCCACTTATCCTTACACGGTCTCTGGATAGGCATCGATTTCAGCTGTGGGCTCTTGATATCCACACCGTTCATCTTTATGTCAAAATCTAATCTTGACCATGGCGTTTTTGTGGTAGAAAATGGTTCCTCGATCGGTTTCTTGCTTTTCCTTCGAAAACTCTCAGTCTTACCACAAACTGAGAGCCTGTGGTTTGTGCTTCATGCCGCCTTCGCGTGGCTGAAAATGCTTGCTTGAACGGCCGCTCCTGGGAGTGTGATTTTTGATTTTCCCTCTCACCCTGTGAGTCGCGTGGCTGACAATCGCGTGCTTCAACGGCCGCTCATGGGAGCCGATGCGAAGAAGGATGGAGGGGTGCAAATTCTTGAATATATATAATCCACTTTCAATAACATGGTGTCGTGATTATGAGTTATTGACGATAAAAATAATAATTAATTCATATTTCTACAAATTTACACAGTTAGATTTCTATAAAATAATATTTTGGATTATAAAAAGTTATTAGTTATTCGAAATATTATTTACCCCTAAAAAACATAAATAGCTGATTATCATAACTCTTACAATTAATACACCTTCTGACTTAAACTCGAGACATTATTAGCTCTTTAAATTTTAAAATAAT